>JAJPUD010000736.1:343199-362040 GCA_023553655.1 Myrmecobius fasciatus | reverse complement strand
TATCTATCTATCTATCTATCTATCTATCTATCTATCTATCTATCTATATATCTCCTGTATTCTCCCACTAGAATACATGGCCATCTACCATTCCAAGAATATATTCCTTTCTCACCTTTGTTTCTTAGAATACTTAGTTTTTCTCAAAATTCAGCTCAAGTGCCACATCATAAATGATGTTTTTCCTGCTACTTCCCAGCTGCTAATGTCTTCTTAAGAATGCACCAATCTGCCAATTAATTAAAGTGAAAAGAAAATCTGGAAACAGTCTATTAATTGACTTGTAAGACAATTTATAAAGTATGAAGAACAGAACTATGATTGCTAATAATGTCCCCTTTTACAGCTAATTTTTAATGGGGATGGATTTTTCTTTTTCAAATATGAATATCAGCTTCCCTAAAAGACCTGAGACTTTAAATGTACTATTGAACAGATGGCAACAGCATTAGAGCAAATAGATGCCAAATTCAAAATGATAACCTCCAGATTGAAGAATCATATCCTCTTACCAGGTTTCTAAGTCATGTAGTACCCTAGGGTTATCCTTAGTGTAAGCTAATTCTAACTTTTAATCCACTGTGTCCTGATACATGAAGAGCCTGACTTAATTATCGTGAGGAATAAGATGCTGACCGAGCAACTTCTAGACTGTCTAACTTGCTTTACTGCTATGGAGCTGTTGTTTCTAAAATACACCTGTTTAAGTCTAATCTTTGAATCATACTTATCATTTCCTGCTTATATTCTTCATATGTTTATTCCTTCTCAGTTAATGGAAACATTTAAATTAGTGGCAGAGGAGCTAAAAAATGAGAACCTGATCAAAGAAAATATCATTTAGAATCAAATAACAGTCATTTATTAAGTGCTTACCATGTGCCAAGTATTAGGATGAACTTTAGTATTATTCAAATAAACAAAAGTAGTCCCTGAAATAAAATATCTTATATTCTAATGGCAGAGATGACATATAAACAATTAAATACATAGAAGATATATTGAGAATAAAAGGAAACTCCTCTTAAAATAGTGACTCTTAATTTTTTTTATATCATGACCCACTCTGACAGTCTGGGGAAACTCTTTTCAAAATAATGTTTCCAAGTGCATAAAATCAAATATTTAGAATTACGAAAAAACCCAATCATATTGAAGCACAATTATCAAAATATTAAAAATTCCAAGCTCAAAGATTCTCTCCTCCAAAGTTAGATTGTGAGTCTTTGATCCCCAAGTTAAGAATTCCTATCTAGCAAGAAGAAAAAAAAACATTTTGGAAATTTTTATAAGTAGTATATTCTATAATTCACGAAGAATCAGGATCTAATCTCTAAAATTGTCCTTGAAGATCTGAAAAGTTATCAAGTATTCCAAAATCTGATTTATTCCTTCTATTCTTTTTCATGATATATATTCATCCTCCAGTCATACTCTCAAAGCAATTTAAGGTTGAAAGAAACAGAGATTATCATCATTATCAACAATATCATCAAATATTTAGTTAGTACTTACATACTTAGGACTATAACATGTTACTAATAATGTCTTGCTTGAAAAAAAAAAAAGACATGAAGGACAATCTCAAGAATCAGAGAGATAAGCCTGTCATTTAGCTATAGAGAGAGATACCAAGGAGACAAGAATAAATATTTCACTGATATCTATGAACAATAAAACCCAAGCCATGCATTATATCTTTGAAACATTCAGAGAAGCAAAAGGCAGAGGCAGATTGATATAACACGCATTGGTTCTGGAATCAGAATTTGTATCAACAAACCCCACTTTTGACATTTGCCATTGTAGAGACTTGGACAAATCCATCAAACTTCCTCGGCCTCAGTGTTCTAAATGATAAAATGTGAGGGAATTGGATTAGATGGTCATTGAGATTCCTTATAGTTAGAGAGCCTAAATATTTCAATTATGTTTTTAGTAATTTTAGTTCATAATGGATGTGATCAACAATGGATTAATAGTGGTTGGTACGATCATTGGGACAGAAACAGTCTAATTTTTCAAGTCACAGAAACTCAGAATTGAAAGGGATGTTCTTGGTGACTAATCTAGACAGTTAGATGGTGCAGTGGACAAGAATGTTGGACTGGGAGCCTGTAAGACCTGAGTTCAAAGTCTGCCTCAGACATTTACTATTACTACCCTTGTGATTCTAAAGAAATCACTTAATTTTTCTTAGCCTTAATCTCCTCATCTCTAAAATGGTGATAATAGTAGCATCTACCTTACATGGTTGTTGTGAGGATTAAAAGAGATTACATGTAAAGCACTTTAAAACAAACTTTAAAGTGCTATATTGTTGTTAAGTCTTTTTTTTTTCAATTATACCAGACTTTTTGTGATCCTATTTAGAATTTTCTCAGCAAAGATAAAGGAGTGGTTTGCCATTTCCTTCTCCAACTCATTTTATAGATGGGGAACAGAGACAAAGAGGGTTAAGTGACTTATTCCAGGATTACACAGCTAATAAGTGTCTAAGGTCAGATTTGAACTCAGAAAGATGAGTCTTCCTAACTCTAGAGCTGATACTCTATCCATTGCACCATCTAGCTGCCCCAAATTGCTATATAAATCCTAGCTGCTATTATTAATATTATATACTCCAAATTTCCCTGACAAGTGGTCATTAAAATTTTGCTTGAAAACCACTAGTAAGAGAGAACCTACTATCTGGATATGGATATCATCATTTCTTACTTGAAGATGCAAAATAGTATAGGAATAATTTTAATCTTATTCTTGTATTACTTTTAGATGCCTTTCCAGGCTATCTATTAATATGAAACACGAAATAGTTTATATAATACTTCCAGATTGTGACTGACCTTTGTTGTCCATGGTACCACAGGTAAGAATCAATTAGATGAAACAGTAATTGTCTTGGACATACTCTTGCTGGGCTGTGTTGGTGAACTGGTAATGAAAAAATCAAATAAGTACTTTGGTGACTTTAAGATCATTCAATGTTAGGATAAAATACAAACTCTTAGTTTGACATTTAAAGACCTTTATAATTTGGTTCCAACCCCTATTTCCAGGCTTTTTTGAATATTTCTTCTTTTCACAAAAATTACCTTCCAGTCTGATTTACCTCTTTGCTATTCCCTGACCTTGGCATCCCACCCATGTCTGAGATTTTGCACAGGATATCCCCAAAGTTCAAAATGCTTTCTTTTCACCACCTTTTAGAATATCTACCTTCTTTCAAGGTTTAGCTTAGATACCACTTTGATAGATGCTTTTCTTGATTCCCTGGTTTTTAGTATAGTACTCCTACCCAAATTAGCTTGTATTTACTTATACATGAAATATCCTCTAATGGGATATAAAGTTCTTTAGGAGAGGGACTCTCTTTTTCATCTCTGTAAACAAGCTCTTAGCCCTGGGCAGTTATCTAGGTGGTGCAGTGGTTGGATTTCCAAACCTTGAGTAAGAAAAATCTGAGTTCAAATCTAGCCTCAGATACTTAGGAGCTATGTGAATTTGGAAAGTCACATAATACTACCTCAGATTCCTTATCTGTTACATGAGCTGGAGAAGGAAATGGCAAACCACTCTAGTATCTTTACCAAGAAAATCCCAAGTGGAATTACATAAAGTCACACATGACTGAAAATGATTGAATAACAAAAAATCACTTAGCCTGGTGTATGGTAGATAATAAGTGCTAAATAAATTATTTTGACTGACTGATTGATTATATTCCGGAGCTTAATACTTAAAAATAATTGTTTAATTCTTTCATCTTTATTGACTATTTAGGTTTTAGTGATTGGGAAAAATGGTTAAGGAACAATGAAACTACAAAATTAAACCAACTCATTTTCTAGTTTCTAGATATTAAAAACCATCACTGAAAGAGGACTGTCTGTTTATTCTCAGTGATTTCTAGCATAGAACATTCCACAGATCTTTGTAATACAGAGTATGTCTTTGGTAGGAAATTTCTTATATCAATCAAAAAAAATTTGTAAAGTGCCTATTAAGTGGCAAGCAACATGCCATTATAGTGGGTATAAAAATACAAAAGTGAGACCTTTTCCCTGACATCAAGAAACTTACATTCTTTACTTCTTATGTTTAACTAAGCTCAGGTGACACAGTTTAAACCTATTTCTATCAACTGGCAAACATATGTTGAGAGCATACTATGCCAAAAGTTCCATATTAGATATCATAGAACATACAATAACCTATAAAATATAGCCCTTGGCTCTTAAAGCTCAGCATCTTGATCATGGATACTTAACCTTTCTTTTTTCTGTGTCATAGACCTCTCTGGCAGTCTGTTGAAGCCTAGGGAGCCTAATCTTGGAATGTTATTTTCAAATACACAAAATAAGTTTAAAAATAAATTATATTGAAATAGAAAAGTATTTTTAAAAACAAGTTAATGAACATTATTAAATTCATGAGAAGTTAATTGTCATTATGTGTTCAAAACATATTTATTGAGTGTCAAAACATGTAAGACATTGTGTAAAATGTTTTGAACCTATATAAACAAGTGCCTTTTCCCAAGGAACTTACAATTTAGTACATGGGATAAAACACTTATACAATAACTATAAAAATAATGTGACAAATACACAAGAGAAATAGAGCATCATAGAAGTCTCTGAGTAGGAAAAATCTTTTTGATTGGTGGATAAGGGCATTTCTAAAGAGGACAAAACATTTTGGTTGGATCTTGAAAGATGTTTTCTTCAAGAAATGAAGATGAAAAAAAGAGAAAATATTTTAGTAATGGAGATTGATTTGAACAGAGGACTAGTAAGGTATTGGATGTATTTATGGAATAGATTAACTTGGTTTTCCTTGTTTCCTTTGTTCCATAATGAGAGGATTTGGAAACTCTGATGATAATAATATTTGTGATGTTGCTTTAATAAGCTGCATGGAGATGACCAAATATTTGTCACATTTGATTTTTGCAATAGTCAAAACGAAATGACCTTAGTCAACCTCTTCTAATGACTTAGAAATCGAACATGTCAGGATTTTAGAAATACATGGAAACACTATATTATAAAGATACAAATATGTCAATCTAAAACGTTAGAGAGATTTTATCAGGATAATGGCTGGTTATACTATTAGGCTTAAAAGCACTTGGAAACTAACTCATACAACTATTCTAGTGATTATTCACTGCTTTCAATTTAGTTCTTGGTCATATTATCAAGTCTTGTAGTGTTGCCTATTTATTTGTAAGCTCTGTGAGGCAATAGTAATGTTTCATGCCTTCTTTATCCTCTCTTATAAAGCAGTAGTGAATACACATAACAGACTAATAAATGCTTAATAAAAGTGTTAATATTAATAGCTTACATTTATGTACAGCATTATAATTTGCACAACACAAACTTGCAAAATTGTGGAAGCATATTATGGCCATTGTACAGATGAGAAAATCTAAAGAGTTTAGAGCTATCACTCATAGAATTCTAGACTTGAAGTCAGAAAGTATTTCAGAAATCATATAGTTCAATTTTTTCTGGGCCAAGAATACCCTTTACAACATCTCTGAAAAGTGATTACCCACTTGAAGTCCTCTAGTGAAGAGGAACTTATTATTTTGCAAGGTAATTCATTCTATTTTTAGACAGTTATAATTATAAGGAAGGCTGTTCTTCTATCAACTCGAAATATAACTCTTTGTAATTTCTATTCATTTCTCTTAGTTCTGATCTCTAGGGGATAGCTGTGCAAGTGCACATGGCAGCATCTAAATACTTAAAGATAGTTATCATGTCCCTTAAATCTGTTTCAGACTAAATTTTTTCAGTTGTTTCAATGATTCTTGTATGACAAGGTTGCTAGGCCACTTACCTTCTTGGTTACTCTCCTATTGTTACACTCCCTCTTACCTAAAACACAACATGAAGGACTGAAAAATTATTTCCAAATATGGTCTATGAACAGCTCTCACATTATAGTTATTACATCTCTCACTGCATCTTAGGATCCCAATAGATTTGTTTTGGTTGGCACTTCATACTATGGACATACATAGAGCTTGCTATCCATTCAAAACTCAGGATCTTTTTCAAATGTACTACTGGCTAGCCAAATCTGTTTATCCTGAACAGGGATACAATATATTAAACATACATATACATATTTAGTGCATTTTTTTAAAATTTAAATTTTTTAAAGTTTTACATTTTAGCTATGTTAAATATAATTTTAAGAAATTTAGTCCATTTTCATAGTCTATTAAGGACTGTATTATTAATTATATGTGTTAATTATACATTCTCAAATTTTTCTAGTTATTAAAATAAAATTCCCAGGTTTATAATTGAGAGACTCCACTCTATCCTTTCTGAAAACAAGCAAATTGACTTTATTTGGGCATCTAGTATTTCTTTTATTCCCAATGACTTTTCCAACATTGATGATAGCAGGTCAACAATTTGGCATTTTTTACTTCATGTACCTGGGTGGGATGTAGCTCATGAGAGAGAGCCCAGTGACTTGTAGTCATTGAGGATAACAAGGTACACATTAAGTAGCTCTACTGATCTTGACTTTCTGCTCTCTACTAAACAACTTTATTTTAGTCTCTCTAGTCTGAAGCTCATTCTATTTTGGCACAGAAAACGGAAGCAAAATAATAGTTGACTAATATTGTCTTCTCTTATCATCAGTTACCATTATTCTGTCTACATCAAATAGGGGTTCTATCACTTCTTTGATCTTCCAATAGATTTAATCTTCCCCTGCAAAAAAAAATCCCAGACACTCCTTTTATTGTCCTTATCATTTGTGATCAGTCTCAGCTCATTCTGACATTTAGTGATCCTGATACTAGTTTTATACTACAATGCCCTTTTTTTGTATTCATTCTCTATCACCTGCCTTGCTTCTACATTCTATGCATGCCTTTTAAAAATCCAAATTGGAAGATGAATTCTCTGCAAACCTAGAGCTTCTGACCCCAAGAGCAGAGCTCTTTCTCAATATTTCCATATACCTCAGTGTACATGATTGAAGTTGGTAATTTCAAGCCTAATTTTTATTACTGGTTCTCTGCTGCTCACTCCAGCACTCCACATATCATTATGAAATACCCTGGAGATGTTTCTTAGGCAAATGGCATGCCATTTTCCTATTCCCACAGGCTAGCTGGCGTCTAGCCAAGCCACAAGGATGCAGATTTAGAAAGAAACAGTCCAGCATTTTTGTTCTTATTCAAGGTCATTGCTAATGTGAAGGAACCTTAGAATTGGTCTGGTGCTTGGATCAGACTAACTGCCTGAACTTAGAAGTGTAAAGTTTCTCCTCCTTAATCAAAATGAGTTGACATTCTGTCAGAGTACTTACAATTTCTAGACTGTTTATGAGTTGTTCAGCTCATGAGAATGTGAACTCCCTGATGACAAAAGATGTTTTGTTTTTGTCTTTGCCTGCAAAGTTTTTGGAGCAGTGCTATGAGCATTTTATAGCTTTAAAATATTTGCTGAGTTGAAGTGAAGCTGAATTGATAGAGTAGAAAAATTTAGTGAGAGAATAAGGTTAATTTAATTCTATGGCATTCATCTTTATGGTAAGATTTTACATTATTTGATCCCTCTGAGGTGTTCTTACTCTATATAATACAAATGAAATTTAATGTTCGCCATGCATCTTTTTTATTATTTAAGGAAGCATAGAGAACTATTGGAATGGTATTTCTTCAACCTGTCTTCAACTCTCCATGGTTGTAGGATGTTTTACATTCACTTGGTTCTGTTCCTTTTCATCTCTCTCTCTCTCTCTCTCTCTCTCTCTCTCTCATTTTCTCTCTCTCTCTGTGTATTAGTCTAAGAATATAAGAACTGGTGCTTCCATGTACATTCACCATTTTACTCTATATCTTGGTAGACAAAGGCTAGGGGCTTCAGAATGTAGTAGCTCAAATTGAAGTCTGAGGGATAAAATATAGGCCAAATAGTAGGTCACTAAACTATTAGTTTCTCAAAGAAATCATAAAGGAAGGAAAGGGCCCCACATGTGCAAGAATGTTTGTGGCAGCCCTTTTTGTAGTGGCTAGAAACTGGAAACTGAATAAATGCCCTTCAATTGGAGAATGGCTGATTAAATTATGGTATATGAATATTATGGAATATTATTGTTCTGTAAGAAACGACCAGCAGGACGATTTCAGAGAGGCCTGGAGAGACTTGCATGAACTGATGCTGAGTGAGATGAGCAGAACCAGGAGATCATTATACACGGCAACAACAATACTATATGATGATCAGTTCTGATGGACATGGCTCTCTTCAACAACGAAATGTTTCAAACCACTTCCAATTGTTCACTGAAGAAAACCATATACACCCAGAGAGAAGGATATGAAATGTGGACCACAACATAACATTCTCATACTCTTGATTGATGTTTGCTTACATTGTTTCCTTTATCTGATATGTCTTTTGTGTAGATATGATTTTTCTTGCACAACAATGATAAGTTTGGAAATATGTATACATATATTAGATTTGCCAATATTTTAACATAATTAACATGTAGTGGATATCCTGCCATCTAGGAAAGGGGTAGGGAGTTGGGGGAAAAATTTGTAACAGAAAGCTATGTAAGGGTTAATGTTGAAGAATTACCCACACAATATGTTATGCAAATAAAATTTAAAAAAAACTACTAGTTTCTCGATTAACATAGAGCCAGTTCCTCATTATCTTTTGACTTCTATGACACATATATACTATATGGGACAAAGGATATACTATCTGAAAGGTTATACAGTTAACATGGCATTCTTATTTTGGGAGAGCAAAGAGAAACCTCAGTACATAGAACTCACAGACCTGATAGTGTATGACTGAAGCAGTATATGAAGCAGTTTGTGTGTAGGATTCCTTGGAGAACCAAATTCAGTAGTAACTGTCCCTCAATCGATAAGTCTGGGGACTTAGGTCTGAAGTAAAATACAACACAGCAGACCAAGGTAGGATGTTATGGTATGATAAATGATACTGAAGTAGGGATCTACACCTTGCTGGGTAACTATCTGGTTAAGCAGAAGTATTTGTTTTGACTGAGCAGCTCTTACTAATAACTGCTGCTTCACAGAGAGAATTTGTTTTTCTGCAGCATCCTGGTATTTGAACACTTGAAGCCTAGCCGTGTCAGCACCATGGCCAATAAACTACTTACTTGGCTACTAAAATAGAAATCTACTGTTAAAATAACTTTATTACAACTTTTTTACGCACCCCACAAGAAGCCTTTCCTTATATAATCACTAATTTGAAACATAAATATTAATGAGAAATTGATAAAAAGCAAATATAGCTGTTAAATTTTAAAACACTGATATTTCGTTTTTTCAATGTTAGATTTATATAAAACTTGAAAAACTCCAAATGTTTGATTATAGCAAAATAGAGAATTTGTCTGCTTTTAACCATTCATACCACAACCACCCTGGTTCAGGCAGATCTTTATCACCTGTCACCTGGACTACTTCATTAAACTCCCAATTGAACTCTCTATGTCCATTCTTTTACTTTGTCAAACTATTTTCCACACAATTGCCAAATTATTACAAAAACAGAGGTTTGACCATATTATTCCAAAAGCCTCAGTGCTTCTCTACTTCAGGGAACAAATACAAATATCTTCATATAGTATTTAAAATTTTTCTCTATTTGGATTAAGAATAACTTTTAAAAATTCATTTTTTCATCATGAACTCAATCTTCAGCAAATGCAAATATTTCAATATATACTAAAAAATAAACAAGGGAATTGTATGAGGAACTATCTTCTGATACATTATTTTTAAGTATAAGTTAAATTTAACATGATAGTAATGCAATTGTCCTGTTTGTCTAAGTCTGTTTCTGAATTTATTTTTTTCTATGTATGTATTTTAAAAAGCTTTATTGCTAGTTAGTCAGTATCAGTCAATAAACATTTATTAAGTACTTAGTGTCAGGTACTGAGCTAAGCACTAGGCATACAAAAATAGGCAAAAGACAATCTCTGCTGTCATATAGCTCATCATCTAATGCAAAAAATTATGTATAAAAGAAAGCATATATATACATATAGTTTATATATGTGTGTATATAAATATATATATACATGTAGCATATAAATATATATATATATATATGCAAATACATATATATAGTAGATAGGAAATAATTAAAAGAAGAAAGGCACTAGAATTAAGAATCTTCTTGGAGAAGATAAGATTTGGGGGATTTGAAAGATGCCAGGGAAGTCAAGCAGGCAGAGATTAGGAAAGAAAACATTCCAAACATGGAAGGCAACCAGAGAAAATGCTGGGATACAAGAAATGGAATGTCTTGTTTGTGGAAAAATAAGAAGGCCAATGCCTCTGGATCAAAGACTACATGGTAGTGAGTAAGGTGTAAGACTGGAAGGGTTGGGGGGGTATCTAGGTCATGAAGTGCTTTCAAAGCCAAACAAGATTTTTGTATTTTATCTTGGAGGTGAGGGAGAGCCACTGGAGTTTATTGAATGGGATGTATATATATGTATATATATGACATGGTTGGACTTGGTGACTAAATAAAGGATGAATTGGAGTATCTAGGGATTTGAGGAACTTATATTCTATTGCAATAGGCCAGGAGTCAGATAATGAGGGCTTGTATCAAAAGGATGATGGTATCAGAAAAAAAGGGGACATCTTTGAAAGCTGTTGGAAAGGTAAAATTGACATCACTTGTAAACAGATTGGATACAGAGCTAAGAGACAGTGAGGAATCAAGGATCATTCCTAAGTTGCAAGTCTGAGATACTGAGAGTTTTACCTGTTAAAGTAATAGAGAAAGTAGGAGATGGAAAAGGTTTAGAGGGAACAGATAATGAGCTCAATTTTGGACACCCTGAAATTAAGATTTCTACTAGACATTCACTTTAGGATTTCTGAAAGACATTTGGAAATGCAAGATGGGAGATCAGCCGAAAGGTTAGGGCAGGATAGATAGATCTGAGAGTCAGCAGCATAGAAATGATCATTCAGGCCATTGAAGCTGATATGATCCCAAGAGCAATAGAACAGAGAAAAGCAAACAGGACAAAATTCTGTGGGATACCTATGATCAGAGGGCATAACTTAAAGAAGAGTCCAGTAAAGGAGATTCAAGAGCTGGTGAGATAGATGGGAGAAGAAGCAGGAAAGAATGGTATTTCAAAAACTTCTAATGAAAAGAGAATCAGGATGATTTCCTCAGTTGTTACTAGCTTTCCCTGGAATCACTTGATTTTTATGATTAATAATCCTGTATTTATTTCTCTGCATACATTTTTGTTTCCCAGTAGAATGTAAGACCTTTAAGGGCAGAGATTATACATTTGGATTTGTATCCCCAGCACCTAGCAGAATGTCTGTTACAAAATAGAAGTTTGTTACTGATTGAATGATTTACATAGCAGAAAAGGAGAAAAAAGTCAGGGTAGTCAGTTATCACATTAACATTTTTTGCCTTTGATCTAGGCTCTCAGAACAAGCTTGATAAAGTGCCACCTTGTTGTGCTGCCTGTTTCTAATTGAAATCTATAATTCTATTACAGATGCATTTAAACACATTTAATCAAACCATATCCTGTTGTGAAAATTGAGATCCAAGTTCATATCTCAACTCTAAACAAATTATACACAGGATGAAAGTCCAGCCAATAAATAGGTGTTTTGTAATACATGTGCCATTTCTCTCGGACGTCTGGGAAATAGAGTTGCCACTTTTTCTAATGTCTATAAAATATGGCACAATGGCTCATTTCCTAAACTGCCTTTCAGCTTTCCAAATTTCTGTAGGAAACTGGAAAGAGGCCGCTTTGCCTGATGGCTAGAACATTGCTTTGTAATTTTTTTTTTTGTGAAATCAAATTCCTAGCATTTTTCTAAAACCCAACACTTCTTTGAAAGTAAAGAGACAAAATAGTGTAGTGAAGAGAGTAGGAGAGTGAGTTAGAGAACCCAAGTTCTAATTCCACTTTGACCACTTGCTAATCACCTATTCTTTCTGCAGTTTTCTCATGATTAAATGGAGGTAGGAAGTCAGTTTTTACCTCAGTAGGGTGCTCTAGAGAAGTATCTTGGTATGTTGCAGTGTTATCAGACTCAAATAGAAATTGGGAGGAGGAAACAAAACCTTGGATTCCATAGGTCATATATTGATATAGAAAACAATATATTAACATTACCTTTATCCTATTGTATTTTTATTTTGTTAAACATTTTCAAGTTAAATTTTAATTTGAGTCAGACCATATTTGGAAGTGTGGGCAGCAATGCAGTCTAAAGGCAGCATGTAAAAAGCTATCCTGAAGACAGAAGATCTTAATTCAAGCTCTACTTCTAATATGGATTTATTTGTAACATTGGGCCAGTCACTTAATCTCTGTGCTCCAGATCTGTAGTATTAAACTCAAATAGAAATTAGATGACTTTTGACTTAGAAAACCAGAAAATAATATTATTTTTATTTTAATTTATTTTGTTAAAGATTTTCCAGTTTCATTTTAATCTACTTTGGGACACTCTGGAAATGTGCACCTGTGGGTTGATAGTTTGACACCTCTAGACTACAAGTTGCAAAGAAGGTGCTGGCCTGCATTAATAGGGGGACTTTTCTCACTGGGAAGTTTGTCAGCCTCCTAAGGCATTTCCCTGGCATGGTACATAAAGACAGTGTGTCTTAGTGCCATACTAAGTCCTTTGTCGGTAGGTACAATGATTTATCCAAGCTTTGTATATCTACCAGTCTCTAGCAAAGCAAACTGCACACAGAGGAAATTTAATTTTTTTTGTAGAAATTAATTGAAAGGTATATATAATCCATATGATCTCATTTTGCTCTAAAATTCCATGATTCTAAATTCTTTTCTGTGCCTCACTTTCTCCTTCACTTTGTACATAGAGAACATATAGATGGCCATTTATATAGTGATCTTCAAATATATTTGTTTTGAATTCTGGCACACTGTAAAAAATAAAAGGGGAAGATTGGTAGCAAATTCTTCTCTGAAGGCAAAAGGGGAAACTTGAAATGATTATCAAAAGCATGCTATTAAAATAGATACATTATAGAAAAGATGCTTTTAGGAGAAAAATTGGAAGAATTATACAGTAATGATTAGAGGGTTTTGTGAAGTAGATAATTTGTAATTTGTTGGATTTTCTTCCCTGCTTATTTGGGATGAAAATAATATATCCTCCATGTTGTTCATAATATAATTCTCTCAGATTTTCTAATTTTTGGCTGGGTTCATATCTGATTGGACATCAGATGGCTTTCATCATTTCATGCTCACAATAAAGATTTTTAATGAGCTACAGGAAGACTGGAGAGTGAGCACTGGCAAATGATAATTGAATATGTTCTCTCCCCTTCTCTAATTCTCACAGAAGAAATGGAGGGTATAGCTAATATAATTGGCAAGGGATAGTTAAAGGAGATATGATATTTATGCCCCTATTATAAACTTACTTTCCTCTAGGGGACAGTCAGGCTGATCATGACAATTATGACAGGACAATGACTGAAGTGAAATACTTCAAAATGCATAAAAGAAATTTATTAAAAATGGGGGAAATTCCCTTAACTAAGTTTGGACCACTTATTTCTACTTTGAAATGTTTTCACTATATTTACTTAGAATTATTTGCAAAAGAGGCAAATATATTCAGTTCCCTTTATAAAAGACCTTTCTGCATTCTCTTATTTTCTGAAATAATTGACTCTAGGTGGCAGCATACAAGAACTTATTTCAAGACTTTAAAAAAATCCCCCAGAGAGATAGTTTCATTTACACTATTCAGATCTGAGTGTTCTTGAGTCTGGTTGTTTATGATTTTGGGAAGCTTGATAAGACTACCTAATTCACTGAGAAAAATCAAGGACCTATTTAATCTCTGGGACATATTTTGGCATCAGCATAAATGAAATTGGCATGGAGAAGACTCTATTTGCCCATAAATAAAATAAGGCTGTATTTATATTCACAGCTGGACTTTACAAGAACCATTCATTGGGATTCTTTAGAGTCTTAAGAAATTCATCCTCTAGAAACATGTTAGGAAGAAAAACCTCCCTGCATGTCCTTTACCAATTTAATGTGACCATAGCATCACTCTTCTGCAGTCAATGGTTTGTATGGCTATAAAAGTAGCATATTAAAGTGGTGCATGATGGCATTTCCCACATACCCAGGAGAATATCCGTTAGCATACATGGGCATTTTAAAAAACATAAAGGTTTATGAATAGTATGGTTATCTGTAAATAGTGCTGCTCCACTTAGACATTGCTGAGAGAAATTTCTCTCCTTTTCTTCACTAACTGTGGAGGTCTGTCCTTTCATAAAAAACTCACTCCCTTATCTAGAATCACAAAAGTAGGCTTCTTATTTTGTAAAAATCCCACAGGTCACTCTTGTAGCATTCCTAAAAGCAGTAATGTGAACCAACTAAAATATAAACATCTGTCTTTGAAGTTACCTTCATTGTTTTTTGTTTTTGTTTTGTTTTGTTTTGTTTTTTTTTAGAAAAATTCATTAGTCACTGCAAGAAATTTCCTCAATAGACGATTCCAATTTATTGTTCTTTCTCTGGTTCCTAGAAGTTGAGTTATCATTTCATAGTGACTTCCTCTTATCTCTCACAGTTCATCTTTCCTGCTCTAGACTAATTTTCCTTTCTTAATTTGAGAGTTGACCAGATCATTTATAATATCCTGTACCTTTGAATCATTTGCTCTCACAATCCTATTTGCTTCTTGTGCAAACATTCTAGCTACCAACTCCATGCCATGCTGCCTCCATTCCTCATCCTCATCAGTAACCTTCTGTCTGCTGTCTGTCTGTCTCTTCCTTGCCAAACACTAACTGAATTATACCCACCATATACTTTTCCTGCTGCTAAATATTATAGGAAAAAGTCACTCAACTGTGGAGATTGGTTTACTAAAAATTATATTATCTAATCTCAACTGAGGTCTCACTGCTACAGGACAATTCTTTTATTTCTCACTAATTGAATCACTATCACCCCATCTTTTCTTTCTCTTCCCTTCCCATTTCATCCTCCATGCTTTACTCCCTCCCTCTGTTCTTTTTTTCCCTTTTTCTCTTCTCTTCTACTTCTCTATTATAGCATCATCTTCCATGGATTCAATTATCATGAGTCTTAAATCTATGTCTTCAAGTTAACATATGCCTCACATATCAGTCTCTAGTTAGAGCTCATTATATTTTCCTTCAAAGCTAGTCATCTTCTAAACTTTTTTTGTTAATGATACCATTCTTCTAGGCACTCAGGTTCACAATCTTGGAGTGGTCTTCAACCCACAGTCATATTTTATCAGTTGCCAAAGCTTTCATTCTCCTTACACAATTTCTCCCATATCTATCCCATCTTTCCACTCATTTAGCCAATATTCTAGTTCAGACTCTCATCATCTCTCACCTAGACTATTGAAAATTGGTCTTCCTCATATGTCTTCTCTAATCCATTGTTCCCATAGTTATGAAATTAATTAATATTAAAATGCAAATTTGATCATGCATTTCCCTACTCAAAAATCATCCATAGCTTCTTATGGCCACTAAGAAAAAAATGCAAAATTCTCAACAAGGAATTTAAAGACTTCTGCAATATGACTGCCATTTGTCTTTCTTATCTTGTTTTGTATTACTCTCCTTAGAAGAGAAAACCAAATTACCAGTATCAAAAATGAAAAAGGTAATTTTGTAACCAATGAAGAAATAAATTAAAAATTATTATTAACTATTTCACATAATTATATGCCAATAAAAAATCTAACAATCTAAGTTAAATGGGTGAATATTTACAAAAAATTTAAGTGCTCAGATCAACAAAACAAGAAATAGCTTAATTAAATTACCCCATCTCAGAAAAAAAATCCAAAAAGTCACAAATGAGCAACCAAAGGGAAAAAAATACTAAATGGGCTTGCAAGTGAACTCTATCAAATATTTAAAGAATTAATTATTTCAAATACTACCTAAGTTCCTTCTATAATACAAATATGATAAAATCAAAACAAAGAAAGAAAACATAGGCCAATATGCCTAATAAATATTGATCTCAAAATTTCAAAATAAAATATTGGCAAGGAGTTGATATGAACTTATTGCCAGACTGGATTTATACCAATATACAGGTAGGTTTAATATTAAGAAAATTATAAAAATAATTGACCATATTAATAAAAAGGGAAACAATATGTATATACATATATATCATGCATATTAATAGACTTAGAAAAAAATTTCTAATTAATTATAATGCCAATTCCTGTTTTTAAAAAGCAGCAATAGAAAGCATAGGAATAAACTAATTTTTCTTAAAATGATAAAAATACAATATGATAAAACCAAAATTATTTGTAATTGCAATAAACTAGAATAACAAACTTATCTTTCAATAGGATCAGTATAAAAATAAAAATTTTCATTGTTATCTATATATATATGTTGATCAATATAGTGCTAGAATAAAAAAAATGAGGGAATAAGCTTAACCAAAGAGGAAATAAAATTATTACTTTTTGCAGATGATATAACAGTATACTTAGTGAACCCTACAAGATCAATTAAAAAATTAATTGAAATAAACAAGTTCAGTAAAACTGCAGGATATAAAATAAACCCCCATAATTATTCAGCATTTCTATATATCTATCAAAAAATTACAGCAAGGAGAGATGTAAAAAAGAAATTACACTTAAAAGAACAATAGTCAATTTGGAAGTCTATCTGCCAACATACACACAAGAACAAAACTACAAAAATTTCTTTACTCAAATAAAGAAATATAAATTTCTCATTGGTTGACTGAGTCAATATAATAAAAATTAAAGTACTCCCTAAGTTTAATTTACTTATTCAGTACAATATCAACCACACTACCAAAGGATTACTTTATGGAGCTAGAAAATTCATCTAGAAGAAAAGGAATCTCAAAGAACATGATGAAAAAATGTGGGAAGGAAGGGGATCCAGCATGATCAGATTTTAAAATATACTATAAATTAGTATTCAGCGAAAATGATTTGGTCAAGAAATACATGTTGGTCAGTGGAACAGATTAGGTACACAATATACAGAGAAAAATGAATACAGTAGCCTAATATTTAATAAACTCAAGTAGACTCTTAAACTGAAATATCCAAAACATAATAGTATCTTCCTTCCTAAATTCTCTCCCATCTACTTTCCCTGTGACAACACTATCATCCCCGTCTTTCAGACTCATAGCCTAGGAGTCATGTTGTACTTCTCTATGTCTCACATAAATCTTTAGAAAAGTAACAATCATCAAAATAATCTGGTACTGGTTAAGAAATAGAGTGGTAGATCAGTGAAATATATTGACTGCACATTGCATTGTAGTAAATGATCAAAGTAATCTAGTAGTTGATAAACCCAAAGACCCAAGATTTGGGGATAAGAACTTAGTATATGACAAAATTTGTATATACATAGAGACATCATTTATATGTATAATATATTTATAAGAATAGAAGTCATTCTCCAATTGATAAATCATCAGGGAATTTTCACATGAAGAAATCAAAACTATTTATAGTTCTAAATGTTCTAAATCTGTATTGATTATAGAAAATCAGTTTAAAATAATACTCAAGTACCATCTTATACCAATCAGATTAGCTAACATAACAGAAGGTGTTGAAGGGGATATGAGAAAATTGGGACCCTAATACAAAGTTGGTGGAATTATGAATTGATCCAACCATTCTGGAGAACAATTTGGAATTATGTCCAAAGGACTATAAAACTGTGCGTACCTTTTGACCCAGAAATGCTACTACGTAGGTCTGTATCCCAAAGAGATCAAAAAAGAAGGAAAAGGACACGCACAAATTACTTGTAGCAGCTCTTTTTGTAATGGCAAAGAATCAGAAATTGAGAAGATACCCATAAATTGGAGAATGGCTGAATAAGTTGTGGTATATGATTGTGATAGAATACTATTGTGGTATAAGAAATGATGACCTGGTTTACATGAAAGTAAAGTGAGCAAAACAAGAAGAATGTTGTACGCAGTAATAGCAATATTGTATGATGGTCAACTGTGAAAGAATTAGCCATGATTCTAAAGAACTTATAATGAAAAATTCTATTTACTTCCAGAGAAAGAATTGATGGTGTCTGGATGAAGATTGAAGCATAATTTTTTTTTACTTTATTTTTCTTGATTTCTTTTTTAATAACATGGCTAGTATATAAATATAGTTTGCATGATTTTACGTGTATAATTGATATTGCATTTTTTGCCTTCTCAATATATAGAGGAGGAAGAAAACTCACAACTCAATTTTTTAAAAAAATGGATGTCAGAAATAAAAACAACAATAACAAAATAAATACTGCAAAGGAGAGAATTTTGTGAACTTTGCAAATTGTTGTCTTTAAAAATTATTATTTTAAAAAGTGTTCATCATTTGTGTTCTGCTATAGATAGTTGCCTATCTTGTTCCTAATTTCACTCAGGTATTTTTCTTTCTTGGTTGAACTTACAACCAAACCATCTAAAGAATGTTAGTTTTTCTTTCATATAGCAATCTTTTCTATTAAATATTATCATTACTTTTCCTAATGCACCCAGATTTGAAGGCACTGCTATACTGAAAAACAACACTCACAATAACAACAACCAAAACCCAGTAACAACTCATAAAATGTCATAGTTCCAGAATGAGTCTCAGATCCAGCTACATCTGTAGGTTCAGCTGTTTAGGGAAAACTAGTAATCCTAACTGCTAGTACTGTCTCCGTCCTAAAATAAT
>JAJPUD010000736.1:317380-343189 GCA_023553655.1 Myrmecobius fasciatus | reverse complement strand
TCTCTCTCTCTCTCTCTCTCTCTCTCTCTCTCTCTCTCTTCCTCTCTCTCTCCCTCTCTCACACACACACATCCCTCTTTATTTAAATGCTATCTGAATCTTATATACATATACATACATACACATATATGTGTATATATATATCTATATATCTTGCAAGGAGATACAGGAATTAGTTCATTTCCAAACTCCTGCTTTCACTGTTAGCTTGTGTCTACTTGAAAGAGTACTGGCCATCTTTGTTGTAGCTCCCATACTAAAAGGAAAGATAATATTTGGAAAGTTACATGTCAGATACATGACTAAGTGCGGGTCTTGGAGAGCATTTCTTCTAGCCACTCAAATACTCTTCAATGATAATAATGCTTAACTTACCTCTACTCTACCACTTATAGAATCTTGGTGTTAGAAAACATGGCAGAGATCCAACGTTTTCGTGAAAATGAATGCCTTGCTTTCTACAACCATTTCACATTCCTGGACAGGCAAGACAAACTGTTTTTACTGAGTGTAGTCTCTCAAGGGTATACCAAGTGAGGAATCATTTCACTGTTGAGTTTCCAACCAACCATAAAAATTCAGACAGTAAAGGTTGGACCTAAGAATCTCTCAAGACACCATGAATTATATTGGCAAACTGAGCTTGAAAATGCTCTGAAAACTTTATTCACAGAGTTGTTATACCTTGTATTTGTGTGGACAGAATCACTAGTTGGTCTCTAATATAGAAACTCCTATTATAAACTTGTTATGTAATTACTATGTTATAATATAGTGTAGTAAAATAAGCAGAAGACATGGAATTGGGATTAACATAAATTCAAATATTGCCTCTTAGAGGACCTAGTTGTCATAATATATAGAATATGAATTTTGGAGTCAGTCTAAATCTTGCTTCAAACACTTACTGGATTTTTTTTATTGCAGGGGCAATTTACTTAATTTCTCTCTTGGCTTCAGTTTCCTTATCTATAAAATGGAAGAAACAATAATACTTATATGATAGCCTAATTGTGAATATCAAAATGAGATATCACATGTAAAATACAGTGCATGCCTAAAAGTGATATATAAATCACTAGCTATTATTATCATCTTCATTAATGTGACTAGGGGAATATAATTTAATTTCTCAGAGTTTCAGTTTAAGTTAAAATGGGGATAATAATAATAATAATAATAACTAGAACTTATATAGTGATTTAAGGTTTATAAAACTCTTTATGATAATCTGTCTCCCATGCCTGAAATGCTTTCATTCCTTATCTCTGTCTCTTAGCTTCCCTGACTTTCTTAAAGACTAAATTCAAATTCTTCCTTCTACAAAAGGCTTTTCCTGGTGTCACTCTCCCTATCCCAAATGCCAGTGTCTTCCCTCTAAGATAACTTCCTATCTTCATATTGTATGCCTGTGAACCTGGACATTGTACTAGTGCCATGCCAGGAAACTGAATTGCTTCCATTTGAATTGTTTTAGGAAGATTGTGGGTATTACTTAGCAGGATAAGATACCAGAGACTGAGGTCCTTTCTCAAACTAATTGGACAAGCATTCCAACTCTACTACAGAAAGCACAACTCCAGTGAGCTGACCACATTGTTCAAATGCCAAATGTACACTTGCCAAACAGATAATTTTATTAAAAAGAAAAACAACTCACACAGAGCAAATGCTCACAAGGTGGTCAGAAAAAACTGTACAAAATCACTCTCAAGATCTCTCTTAAGAACTTTAGAATTGATTGCATGGCATGAGAGACATTGGTACAGCGTGGTGTGCCCTTATCAGAGAGGCTCATTCATCTATGCTCATCTATGAGCAAACAGAATTAAATTAGCTCAGAAGTATGAGATGTACATTTCATTAGAGAGTTCACCTGAAATGTTCATAGGCACTATTTGTTCAACCTGTGGCAAAGCATTCCAAACTCTTATTGTTTGGATCAACAGCAGTTGGACATACTATAATTCAACTCTAATATAATGATGTCATTTTGGTCCTTTTCAAGAACCTTTTTTCAAATCTTTTCAAGAGAGAAGGATAACAACCAATAAATCTTCACTATGTATGTATCGTGTATGTTCATAGTGATTTTACTGTTTAATTCATCATTAGAATATGACTTCCTTAAAAGCAGTGACCATGTTGTCACCTTTTTTATTTGTATTTTTTGTTGCATAGTGCTTGACAAAGAGTTAAATAAATGTTACAGCTGACTGATTGACTAATACAACAACCCTAAGATCCTCATTTCATATTGATGAAATAATATGTTAAATAACTTGTTTGGGAGTGCATTAGTAAGTATCTAAGGCATGATTTGAACTCATTTTTTCTAACTACAAGTCACAACTTCTGAATACTGTGACACTTAGTTGCCTGCTACTACTAATACTTTTGGTGCTTATTTCACAGAGTTGTTGCCAGAATCAAAGATAAGAGTGCAGAAAATGCACAAGCCATCTCTACTCTGCCATCATTCTCCAATCACATTCTAAATTACATTCTCCTATTATATTTTCTTCCCCTATTAGAATGAATACTTCCTGAGGGCTTACTTGTATTTGTATCCCTATTTGGTACAATGCTGGAACGTAGTATTTAATAAATATTGTATCTATCTTTTATCTATCTCATCTACTTTAATAATAATAGCTAATATTTATATTGGGTTTTAAGATTCACAAAATAATTTGTAAATATTATTTACCCTGGAAGATAGGTGTGATTATTATCCCTATTTTGCAGATGATAAAATAGAGGCAAATTTAAATGACTTGCCCAGTGTCACACAATTAGCCAGTATCTGAGGAAATTTGAATTCAGGATTTACTGATTCCAGATTTAGTGCAGTCTGCTATTCTATCCATATAGCTGTCTTTTAGAGTCCACCATTGCCCATGGTCTTGCCATTACAAATATCTTTAGATGTTATGGTACAGATGAAGGAGTGAGTATGTAGAAAGAGGAAATATGAATATTTTAAATAGAAAAAAGCAGTGGGGTGAATGCTATTAGATTTACAGTTAGCATGAAAAAATATTCCCTGTGAATATATATAAAATACAAAGGTTAATAATAAAGTGAGAACTAATTTTTATCTTCTTGGTTGGTTGGCTGGTAGCTATCAGCCATCTGTAGCCCAGAGAAAAAAATCTTACTGAAGTAACTGAATTTCCCACCTTCATTCCTGAAGTTATATTGAGATTTGACAGATGGAAGCACAACAGCAGTTATGCAGGCTAGCTGGTAAATATGATCCGTGTGAGTATAGAGTGAGCTTCCTCATTACAGAAAGCCCATGAACTATTTGTAATTGCTAATGACAGAAGGAAGTATGAGGTGAATCTGTTGTTATTAACTGCATCATTAGAGACAATGAACTAAATTAAAGATGCTGAGAAAGTCATTGAAAGAAAGTGCTAACCTTGCAGAAGAATAGACTGTATATATACCAGAATTGAAAAAAATTCTGCTCATCACCATCATTCCTGATTGTTGGAACTTTCTTTGTTCCGTCCTAACCCACAGAGTTGACTCTGTGCTATCTGGCAGAAAAAAATTGTCAGAGCCCCTTGCTTATTAATTAGTGTCAGCTTAGACACTTAAGTCAAAAATAAGATTGAGTTTCATTGAGTAGGCTTCTAATGGGAGCTTTATTATCATTGAAAGGACTGGAAAGAAGTGACCCAGGATTTAGACCACTATTTAAGGTTTCAGGGTTAGATAAGTAAAGAGAGTAAATAAGTGCTCAACAGATTTTATTTAACTTTAAAGACAATAGAAAGCCACTGAAGTTTTCTGAGCAGGAGGATGACATGTGATGAGAGAAATTGTAAAGTCCAAGATTTTGGAAATGAAGAAGTTCCAAATGTTCCAAATGTAAATGAATAACTCTACATTTCTAATCATTTATCTTTAAGCATGTATGCATGCATCTAATGAATAAGTATCTATAAAATCAGTATCTTATCTTAGATGATACATAGACAAGATAGATACTTATTGATTTTATCCTTTAATTTAAAAAGATATACATATGAAATAGCTATCTAACCACCTAACATATATATATATATATATATATATATATATCTGTCTTCTCTGCCTATCTATTTTGTATTTATGTAGACTTCATCACCTATCCATAAGTATGTCTGTATGAATAAATCTATCTATCCATCTATTTATCTATGAGTATCTTGGGTAGATATTGCAAATAAACAATGAGCTGGACCTAGAATAGAACAGAAGGAAGTAAATAGCTAGATTGCTTTTGAAAAATTAGAAAGTTCTTTTAATGAATCAAAGGCCCATTGTTTTGCTACTAATTCTTTCATGATGTTATACAGCTGTTATATAGAGAATTAAATAGCTTCTGTCAATTATTTCAAGAAAGTTACTATGAATTAACATCCTGGATCACTGTATATCATAGGCGTTATATATCTCATAGAATTTAGAGCCCAGAGGGAGGATTCTTAGAAATTGTTGTTGTTCAGTAGTGTTCAATTCTTTATGACCCCTTTTGGGGTTTTCTTGGGAAAGATACTGGAGTAAATTGCTATTTTCTTCTCCACCTCATTTTACAGGTGAGAAAACTGAGGCAAACAGGGGTAAGTGGCATAGGCTTGTCTGTGACTGTCTGACTGAATTTGAACTCATAAGGATGAGTCTACCTAATTCCAAGACCAATACCCTATCCATTGTGAATCTAGGACATTTCTTTTTATTTTCATTTTCTATATTTTATTTATTCATTATCTATTTTATGAGCAGGTTATTATTTCCCAATTTCTCAATTAAAAATTTTAAAAAATAATAGCTTTTTATTTTTAAAAATACATACAAAGATAATTTGCAGCATTCACTCTTGCAAAACTTGTGCTCCAAATTTTTCTCCCTTCTTTCCCTCCATCGCCCTCCCCTAGACAGCATGTGCTATTCTTCTAAACCTATTTCCACACTTATCATGCTGCATAAGAAAAATGACAAAGAAAAAAGACAAACAAGAAAAAGATGAAAATCCTAGATTTACTAAAAATTCCATATTCACTAAATCTAGGAAATTTCTATACTGAAATTTAAAAACCAATATTTTTATTTTTAAAATGTTTTTAAATTTAAAAATCAACCCCCTTTTTTGGGGGGTACAAGATATTTTCCAACAAACATCAAGAAAAAGAAATGCTTACAAAGTAAAGGTTTCTCTGAGAAGTGTATCACAGTAAAAAGAATGCTGGTGTTGTAAATCAAGACATGGATTCAAATACTGCCTCTTAAGCTTATTAGTTTTTTTGTTTGTTTTAACCTCAGGCATCACTTAATATCCTTGGGCCTCAGTTTCTTCATCTTTGAAAAGAAAGTTTTGGACCAGAAGGCTTCTAAAATCCCTTCCACATTAGATCTATGACCTTCTGCCCTATGTTCTTATACACAAAAAATATTTTGCTGGTTATTTATTGAAAAGAGAGGTATGTCCTTTGAAATGGAGTATATAGACTTATATTGACCATTATATTTTACTAGAACTTTTGTTTTTACCTTATCTGTTGATTTTATTACATTGTTGTAGTCATTTGTTGTATACATTGTATACAGTTTGTTTTTTCCTAGCAATTGGTTGGTACAGTGAATAACATGGAACCTAGAGTCAAGAAGACTCAAGTTCAAATTCCAACTAATACTCTATCTAGCTGTATGATTCTGAGCAAATAACTTTTAAAATTTATTTTTTTTTAGTTTATGGAACAAAACATTTTTGTAACAGTATAGTAAAAAAGATGATTACCTACAAAATTATAAATCTATTGTGTACAATTTTTTATTCCTTCAAAAAATATAAAAGTTATCATTTAAATTTCTTTTTTTCTTCTCTCCCTCCACCTCACTGTAGAAATGGGTACTATTAGACACAAATGTGTGTGTGTGTATATATATATATATATGTATATATATATATATGCATGCATATGTAACATTATTCTATTCATGCTGTTATTTTTCTGGATACAGTAACTTTCTCTTGGAAGGTAATTTAATCTCTGCATTAGTTTCTTTATCCATACATAAAATTAGGATAACAATAACACCTAGTTCAAAGGGTTTTATGAGGCGCAAGTGAGGTAGTAATTGTACAGTGCTTTTCAAACCTTAAAGCACTATATAATTCCTAGCTATTATTAGCTATCACTATTTTCTTCAGGTTGTGTCATTTCATGTCTTCTCATGTTTCCTTTCAATTCTTCATCTTAATCATTTTATATGGCATATTAATATTATGTTATCTTTATATTCTATATTTTTTCATTCTTCTTCCAATTGCTGTACATAAAATTTATTTCTTTTTGTTATCATGAACAGTGTTAGTAGTAACATTTTTTAAAACATAGATTTTTGACTTGCTACCAATAACCTCTTTGAGTTTTAGATTCAATAGTGAGTTGTTGAATTCAAATTATAAAAATAATTTAGTATTTCTTCTTGTACAATTCCAATTTTCCCCCTTAGAATGGTTCCATCAAAAGTCAATTAGTATGCCTGTCTTCCTATATCCCTCCAATAATAAATTGTTTGATATTTTACTCTTAGACAGCATGAGAGGTAGAACATGATAAATTTGTTTTATTTTGCCTTTTTCTGATGATTAGTGGATTTAATTATTTTAAGTGATTATTAATAAAATGCATTTCATCCCTTGAAAACTCTTCTTTCTACAAAATGCTATTCTCTTTACCTCTTTTATGGCATGACAATGATCAGCAATTCCCAAAGGCTAAGTCAGCAAAATGTAATGACTGGCAGTTCTGTCAGAAAAGGCTTCAAATACAGTTAAAGCAATAGATAATATCTGCTTTTTGATAATCATGCCAGTTAAGTATGGAAAGGGTCATCAGCTATTTAGTCAATAATTTGACTATGGCAATTCATGTAATGAAAAGGCTTATGTGGCCCTTTTTTACTTCTGTGATGGCAGCAGAGTTGAATAAAAAAAAAGGAGTAGATGTTACTAAGAATCACGCAGTTATCAATAAACATTAATTTATGTTGATACTTTTAATGTGAAATATTTGCAGAGAAAACAGAATTGTATTGATTTGAATAGTTTCAGTGTGAATGAAACAAGAAGACAAAAGAAAGTTTCATCTAAATGGAAGAATGTTTCATATTTTCTCCCTAAAGCATTAAAGGAATTGGTTAACTTGATTTTTATCATTCTTCATCTGGAGGCAACAAGGAATACTATTTTGTGGGACATTTGGTCATCCCATATTATAGAGCTTACTTTAAGCATTTACAAAAACATGATCATGAAAATAATTGCTACTTATGTACAAATGTCCATGGGAGAGGATAAAGAGGTAAGGGATTTTGATGAAAAACTTGATAAAACCAATTTATACTTTGATGCTTTATGATTTCAAAGCAAATGTAGACATCGACTAGGATTTTGGGAAGTATGATACAAGATTAGGAAACAAGAGAGGCTAAAGGCTTTTTAGAATGTACAGTTCTCATGCCTACATAAAGTGAATGTTTTCTTCAAGAAAAGACTTAAAAGGTGTTGGACATGATAATGATTAAATATTTTTAAAATGAAATTGATTATATTTCAAAAGGCAAATGTGAATCATTTCTGAATCAGCTGATTATATAGACAGAATCCCAACTTGTTAATACAAAGAGAATTTATACAAACTTAGAAGAATGAAAAGAAGAAAATAACATGACATGTAATTAAAATACCTTCAGCCTAATCTTTTTAAATAAACTGTTGGCAAAAAAGGTGGGAGAAATAACTAGAAAGATAGACTTTGACACCACTGCAACTATTTCCTAAAGGAGCATTTTCTTATTGTTGTTGCTATTTACAGATATATACAACTCTTCATAACTGCATTTGGGATTTTTTGGCAAAGATATTAAAACAGTTGATGAGGAAACTGAATCAAACAAGGTTAAATGACTTGCTCTGAGAGACACAGTATCTGAGATCAGATTTGAACTCAGGAAGTTGAGTTTTTCTGACTCCAGGGCAGTTACCTAGCTGCCCTATAAAGAAACATAATGGATGTAAATCAATTGCCACAATAAGGAGATTAAGAAACATCTTTATCTAATATTTGATCTCCTTTCTAAATAAGGAGATTATAGTCAAAAAGTGACATTGAATAAAGATTGTATTGAAATTTCCATGGAGAATAGTGGAAGATTATGAGTTATTACCTAATAAAACTGAGAAATTGTATTTTGAGTATATGCAATCAATGTCATTCAGATTCAAAATCTATGAGTCATCCTTATAAATGAGTCACTCTCATTTACTGTGTCCCTTCAGCTTAAGCTATTAGGCAATTAGTCAACAAGTATTTATTAAACTTTTCTATATTATAGACACTTTGATAAGTTCTGGTGATACAAAGATAAAGATGAAACAGTCTCGGCCATCAAGAAGGTTACATTCAAACAAGATAGGTAACATGTACACATGCAAACTCATATAAAAAATATGAATGCAGGTAGTATTGTTTGGAGGGTGCTCTAACAGCCAGAGACCAGCAGAGAATTTATATGGATATTTGAGCTGAACTTTTAAGGAAACTAGGGATTCTAAGAGTCAGAAATAAGGAGGCAATGTGTGGAAGAATGAGTTGGCTAATATGTCTTAGATTCTGAGTACAAGGAGGGGCATAATATAGAAAATGATGGGAGTCTTTTTACACACTTTACAAGTCAACAAGCATTTTATTGTGGGTAAGGTACAGGAATTTATACTCAGTCCTGTTGTTGTTCATCTTTTGTTCTTGAAGAGGACCAATATTTGATCCTAGTGGTGATAGGAAGCTACTGGAATTTGCTGAAGGGTATGTGTGATACAATCAAATCTTCATTTCCAAAAAATCACTGGCAGCTGTGTGGAGTATGGATTGGATGAGTAGAGGTATAAGGTAGAAAAACAAATTAGGAAGCTATTGGAATGGTCCAGATTAAGAAGTGATATTAAGGAGATGTCTGTGTTAGTGGACAGAGAGAGACTTAATCCAGAGATGATGTAAAAAAATGAAAATGAAAATGAGATTTGACAAATGACTATGAGTGAAATTTGTGAATATGGGTGACTAGAAGGGAAGCTAAATATCTTGCCTAAGGTCAGATAGGTAGTAAATATTCAGAGATGGAACTTGAACCCATATCCTTTCTCCCAAACCAGACCTCTTTCCACTGCGCTATGTGGCACTCTATGGTTACTTGAGAATGACTATTTTCCCCTATCTATAAGCCATACAGATATATTGAGTCAGGAAAGGGGATTTTCTATATAGAGTAAATTAAAATATCTTATGATTAATATGCTTACTGTATGATCTAATAGTTCTTACAATACAAAGCTCGTAATGTGCTAAAAATCATCTGGCCTGAGTGATATGATTACTTATGCTGACTATATCAGGTCTGAAAGACTTTCTGTCATGTTCCCATACTCTTCTCCAGAGGTAGGCTCCCCACAGGTTCACCTTTGGAAACTAAACAGTACAACACAGCTGGTTCAAGAAATCAGGGATAAAAAGCAGGAGATTCTTATCATGAACATAGACAGGGAAATAGAAGACAAGTCCAATAGGAGGAAAGTGGTATAGCAGACTAGAGCTGTGAGGTCACCATGAAAAGAAGGTAAAAGAATAAGCAAGGCAGACTTTAGGCAACATGGAAGTAAAATCATTACTTTGCTGGAGTCCTCTGTTGGTGTAAGAAAAAGTTTTTTTTTGTTTGTTTGTTTGTTTTTGTTTGTTTGTTTTATACCAAAGGAGGTATAACACTTATTGGTTCTTCAGTATCTGGAAACCACCTATAGCTGATACACATGACTATTTTTTTATTAAATCTTTTTAATTTTCAAAACATATGCATGGATAATTTTTCAACATTGACCCTTGCAAAACTTTGTGTTCCAATTCCCCCCCTTTTCTCCTACCTCCTCCCCTAGATGGCAAGTAATCTAGTATATGCTAAACATGGTAAAAATATATATACATAACTTTAAAAATATTTTTATAGTGCTTTTAGATTTTCAAAATATTTAATATGTATTATCTCATATTTCCTCACAATAATACTACAAGGCAGATGTTATTATTATCACCCCCATTTTTCAGATGAAGAAACTGAAAAAAGTTAAGTGATTTGCCCAAGATTGCATAGTTAGTAAGTATCCTACTTTGAACTCAGATCTTCCTGACACAGAAACTACTAGTATAATTCCAAATTGTGTCTGTTCATAATTCTTTATGTGATTATACACATATTCATTTCCCTGGCTCTAAAAGGTGGTAAGCCTAGACAGGAATGGCTCTTATAATATTGTCATGTTAACTAGGGTTTCTTTTTTCAAAGTTTCCCCACTTTAAAGTTTTCAATGACCTATTCATTAGCTTCTAAATCATAAACTAATTATTGTGTGACCTCTTCAAATACCTTAAAACCTTTCATCTTTTCTTTTTTTAAATAATTTTTTCTTTGTCTTTTCAATACCTGTGAATTGATTGGTGTAGAGAATTCAGTCAATAAGCATTTCTCAATTGCCTGTTACATGCCAAGAACAGTACTGAGTGCTGGAGATCAACAATATGTAAAACATAGTCTCTGCCCTCCATAGACTCATAATCCAATGGTATAGAAACGCTGTCTACTAACACAGATTGATGAATTGATGTTACCTTAAAGTCTGGAGAAACTGAAAGATTAACTGACTTATGCTATATCCCACAACTAATATGTGCCTAAGGCAGTATTTGAATCAAGGTCTTCCTGTCTCCGAGGCTTATTTTTTTTTTTATCAATGGGGCCATTCTGCTTGAACCTACTTAAGCCTATAACTTGAAAGATAAGAAATTTGAGCTTCAAAGAAGTGACATATTTTGATCAAAATCACATCCTAGTAAGTAGTGGTTACAATATCAAAAGACAAATCTATTTTTTAGGCCAATGTACTTTCTTCTACTCAATACTACTCCTAAAAATAACATGAACTTTGGAAATTTTAGGCCCAGACTGATAGGGGAATATTTTTGGTTAAGGGGGACATTTCCAGTAATCTTTTAAGTTATTTAATTTGCCTACCCTCTCATATGGCAGATAGCCAATTTCCAACCCTTGGAAAGACAATAGCCACCTACTTCAGAGGCAGAACTCTAACTGGGGTGGTGCCTTCATAGATTTGCTTCGAGTTTACCATATGACAGTCTGAAAAGTTTAAAAGATGCTGAAAGCATTAGTTACAAGTTGTTTTTAGAATGCTCCTCTCTTCTTGTTCCTGCTCCTACCTCATTCTACTGCTACCATTTTCCTATCCTCTGATGTCAAGATAAAAAGTAGAATCACTTTTCAATGAAGAAGTCTTTCAAATAGAATTTAAAAAAAAATTACTAAACCTCTTGGTATACCGAAACAGCCACATGCCAAATAAACCATCATACCTCAACAATGTAGACATCATATGGTTGAGTTTCCTCACCTACTAGATTACACTATACTCACGCCATTATTTTCTCCACCAACAACACAGAAAACTTCCGGTATTTTGCGTATTGTATTTCTTCTCCCAGGCTGTGAGTGATCTTCCTTTACCTCAGTAGCAGAGAAAACTCATGGAAGAATTAATTTGACTACCCTTTCAACTCTCAAGTGCAAAGCACAAAAATTTTTTCTATGTTTTCTTAGTAGAATTTCTCTTGTGCTTTGATATTCCCCTAACATTGGTTATATCAGTCACTCATTCTCCCCTTTGGCTAGTTAATGGTCCTCCTAAAGTCATGAGAAAGAAAAGGGACAAGCTGTTTTTCCTGCCACATTCATTTCCTGCCACACACAAGATGGTTTATCTTTATTTTACCTGGGTGAGTATTTTTTAAGTATAATATACTTAATTTTCCCTGAAATTCAGGAAAAAATCAAGGTGGAAATATGAAATTAAAGTAAAATTTTAGTGAAATGTTTTCCTCCCTCCCCCACCATTTTCTTGAATGACTTTTTAGAGAGATTAGAACAGAAAAGGTCATTGGAGGAAGGGGGAGCAGAAGGAAAGTTCTAACAATATGAGGTTATCATTAAGAAACTTTATAGATTTCTGGGAGAAAGGAAAGCAATGTTCAGAGATCAAATCATCTCTTTGAGTTGTGTGCACTAGAGTCAATCAAAATCGTGAACAAAAATCAATGGCAGGAGCTTGCCTGAAACCATAAATGAGAAAAAACTGAAAATCTGAAATGTTTCTTGATAAATGTCTGGGGGAAACAGCAGTCTTCTGGGAGGTCAGGTGTTTGAAAAAATGAAGGTGTCTGACATTCTTCTATTGCTGGATAAATTAGCATCAGGAAGTGGAGAATCACATTCACTGACTTTCTCTTCAAACTTAAAATTATTTGTTATTTTTGCTAAAGCCCTTCAGCACTGTTTCAATTATTTTTTCCCAGGCGATTGAGCATTTTAATGAATAATATTCCTTTTTCTCTAGAATAGAATAGAATAGTATGAAATTAGACCACTTCCCTCTTCCCATCTGTTCCCCCCTTCCCATTCAAAAGACTTTGGAAAAATCCAAAGCCTGGGGGTTTGACCCAAAAAAACTTTGGGTCAGAGGTAGGAGTTTTGTTTACTTTAACCTCTGGGATAAGAACAATTTGACTAGTATTCATTTTACTATAAGATCCTTGCTCTACAGAGGTAAAATTAGGGAGTAGTTGAAAAAGAAGAGGTAGAAAATTTAAGATTAACCTCTGACCTAAAAAAAATTAGTTGTTTTTTTTTTAGGCAATATTTATCTTTTAAAATATTTTTATGAACATTCTTGGGATTCGTGAATACTTAAGGGGTGGGGTAGGAAATGGGAAAAAGTATGGCTCATTATAATAATGAAAGTAGATTTCTTTCTGGGGGCACAGTTATCTAGTCATCTCAGATATTTTTATTCATTTTTAAAGAGGTTTTAGACTAGCTAAGAGCTAAAAATCAAGTACACTGAAATTTGATTAAGTTATGTTTGATTGTAAACTTTTCTTACAATCATAATAATAGGGGGACACCTCTGAATTTTAATTTGTATTTAGGAAACTTTTTTAAAGCTTCTTTAAAAAAAATTCACAGAGCCTGTAATTGCATTTGTAAAAAATTACTTAAAAATTTTTCAGGACTATAGTTGGAAGGGATTTCTAGTAGATGGTTTAATACAATTGGTATCTGAACAAAAGTCCCCTTCCTTCCACTTTTGAAAAATTTTAATTTCCTGGAAATTTTTTCTTGACATCAAGCCTAAATGTGTCTCATTGTAAGTTCTTTTCATTGTTCCTAGTTTTGCCCTCTTGGGAGAAACATAAGAACTTTGATTGCTTTTCAATGAAGTAATCTTTCAAGTACTTGAAGATAGCTATTTTGTACCTCTTATCTCCACAATTATTTTCCAGATGAAACAACCCTCATGTTCTTCACTTTAATATGCCATGACCTGATATGGAGTCTCTTTGCCATCTTGGCCACCCTATTTTAGAGAGTTTTCAGTTAATTAATATCTTTTTAAAATTGTGGCATCTAACATTGAAAAGAGAGTTTTAGATTTGGTGTGACCAGGTTAGAATGCAGGAAGACCATCACTTCCTTATTTAGTTCAATTAAACAAACATTCACTAGGACCTCATTATGGTAAGTGATTCTCCTAAGATACTTCTGCCCTCATGGAACTTACATTCTTAAAAAAAAAAGTAAAATAAATAATTAATATTGGTTATATTAAACATTATTTGAATAAAACAATTGACTTGTTCTAAGTAGTGGTCACTATCCTGCTACTCTAGCCACTACCACAAATTCTGCATGAATTGTTCCTCAATTGAAATAGTCCAAAAAAACCCTAACTACATATTCTGAAAACATCTCTTTCCACTAGTACACAAAGAATTAACCAACATAAAAGCTAAAGAACAGCAATTGTTCATGAAAACAAATGCTATACATCCTTTAAAGTAAACTACTATCATTATTTACAAAAAACATGAGAGAACATAATCATATAATTTTAAGTAGCTGAGATTTAAATGATATTTTCAGAATCGCAAGTTTTCATCTCTTGCATTAGAAATTTGTTCTTGCCTTTCTTCTGATAGAAAGTTAATTATTTCCAATCCTAACTATCATGCCTATCTTAATGCAGACTAAAACCACATTAGTATTTTATACTGTCATTTTATATTGTTAATATATTGAAACTTACAGTTCACTAAAGTCATTTTTTATTAAACTGTCATCTAGTAATGTCTCCCTATAGTCTACTTTAAAGCTAACTTTTAGAATCCAAGTATATGAATTTTCATTTTTCCTTACTACTTTTCCTCTTAGTTTCTACCCCATGGTCTAGTCTTGTTGAATCTTAACTCTGTCATTCAATGTCTCAGTCCTAGTTTTTGTCATCTCAAAATTTGATAATTATGTCACCTTTGAGTTTATCTAAATCGTTGATTTGAAAAAAAACCTGAAAAATTAATTGAAGACTTCTTTCCAAGATGGCATGAAACCATTAATTACTGAGGTAGGGGAGGTCCATCCATTCAGTTAGTTCCTAATTTTACTATGATATAACTCATGTCTCAGTGTTTTTTATGTGTGAAAATAATGAAAAACAAATGCTTTGCTAAAATCCAAATGAACTGAATCAAGAACATTCCTTTCATTTGACAATCAGAAAACCCTCAAGATACTTTGACATGATTTGTCCTTGAATAAGCCCTCAAGATACTTTGACATAATTTGTCCTTGAATAAGCTATACTGACTTTTATATGATTATTGTTTACTTTCCTAGATGTTCAGTAGCCATCCCTTTAATAATACATTCTGGAATTTTTCCAGGAATTGATATCAGCATCATTGGCCTGTAGCTTTCACACATCATTAAAAAATGAGGAATTTGCCCAAATTTCCAGTACTTCAGTGATCATCATCATCATCATCATTATTGTATATACTATTTATATAGAGCTTTAAGGTTTGCAAAGTGGTTTTATATGTTATCTTGTTTAATCTTCATTATTTATTAGCTTTCAGAGATCAATGTTAATCATAAAAAAGAATTCCTTTAGCAACCTGAAATGTTCATCTGGAATTGGGAACTTTAATTCATCACTATTTCTTCTCTCATATTAGTATCAACTACCCATAATATGGGTAATAATAAATACCCATAGTATCAAAATACCCATTTTGATTCTATATTTCCAGAAGTCGATTATTATATATGTTTTATTTTTCAGCTGTGTTTAAGTTGATAACATTCATTTATTCATGCATGCATGCATGCATTCATTTATCCATTGGCCAAATGTCTGTTTCATACTAGACCCTGTGCTAGATTTTGCATAGAAAAATTGGAAGTGATTTTTGCCCTCAAGAAGATGACAGTGCATTGAACTGAACTAAGATGGCAAATTTTATTTCATTGAATCATAAACTCAGCGTTAGAAGAAGCATCAAATGTCATCCTCTACTTTCATTCTATTTATAATATCCTTGACAAGTTTTAATTCAGTTTCTATAGGAAATATTATAGTAAAGGTTAAATTCATTCTCATGAGGCAGTATATTCCATTTTTGGACAGCACTAATTGTTAAGAATGTCTTTTTTTTTTTTTTTGGAGTGTGATAGCCGAGGTAATGGATTAGAGGCAACAACCCAGTAAAACTCATCCAATATTCTTCTTTAAATAACTTTAAAATAACACCTCAAATTCAGTTTTAGAATAGCAGAACCAACAAAAGATTAGAGTGAGACTTATTCTAGCCTAAGACAATTTAAGGGGTTAGCAGGAGAGATAGTAGTAGGCCTTGGAGGTGGCTATGACAGCAGTAGCAGAGGCTTCAAGAGCTCTCATGCCAAAGATGGCAAGGAGGTCAGATGATTGGTCAGAAAGATATTATCTATTTGGCACTGGGTACAGCTGGCACTAATTGGCAACTATTTTCCACATGCAGTTTGGGATCACAATTCCAGGGCAGAAAGCAGCACTAATGGTTGTTTGTGGTTGCAGGAGAGCCTGGGCCCTGGTTACAGGTCCAAAGTGCTAGTATTTGCAGATACAGAGAAATAGGTACCTTTCCTGAGAAACACCAGAGAGGATACCAGGAGTGCAGGGACCACATCTGTCCCTAGATCACATCACTCTAGAAGCACCAAAAATTTGCAGACATGCAGAATTATCTCTGAAAACATCAGCAGAAAAAATCCTGACATATGGGATGAAACCTCCCCAACCCTAGGTGAGGAGAGTCCAACTTTAAAATAAAGTACAAAATCAAGAAATAGGAAATGAAAATGAGTAAATAGCCAAAAGAAAAACTTCACCATAAAAATCTATCAAGGCAACAAGAAAGACTAACATGCAAACTCAGAAAATGACAACAATATGAAAACAGCAAGAACCAAAATATCAAAGAAAAAAATACTATTTGGACATAACTCCAACAAGAATTCCTGGAAGAGTTAAAGAAATGAGTGGTAGAGGAAAAATTGAGAAAAGAGATGTGTGTGATGCAAAAAAAATTATGAAAAACAAATGAACAGTTTGGTAAAAGAAGCACAAAAATATTGAAGAAATGATATCTTAAAAATAGAATTAGTCAAATATGAAAAGCTCAGTGAAGAAAAATAATTTTTAAAAAAATTAGAATTGAAAAGTGGAAACTGATGATGCCACAAGACATCAAGAGACAATAAAGTAAAAAATGGTGGAGGAATTCAGGAAGGTTCCTGAGCTCTCTCCAGTTTCCCTCAGAAACAACATTAAGTCAAGCCTTTAAACTCATTCTGGAGCGACAAAATAAAAACAACAACAACAACAACAACAACAAAAACAAAAACAGAGCAAAATATCCTAGAACCAGAGGGTAAAATAGTCATGGAGAGAGTGTACTGATCATCTCTTGAAGGAGATGCCTAAATGAAAATTCCAAGGAATATTGTAGCCAAATTTCAGTACTCCCAGGTCCAGGAGAAAATATTGCAAGCATCTGGAAAGAAACAATTCAAATATAGAGAAGCCATAGTCAGGATTACACAAGACTTAGCAGCTTCTACAATAAAGGATCAAAGGACCTGGAATATGATGTTCTGAAAAGAAAAGGAGCTTGTATTACAACCAAGAATCAACTCCCCAGCAAAACTGAGCATAAGTTTTCAGTAGATAAGATGGATATTCAATGAAACAGGGAACTTTTAATCATTTTTGATGAAAACATCAGATCTGATGAGAAAATTCATTCTTCAAAAATAAGATTCAAGTAAAGCAAAAAAAAAGGTAAATAGGTAAGAAAAAATGTTATTCAAAGCTTCCAAACAATTTACATCCCTAGAAGGGAAGATGATACGTATAACACTTGAGAACTGAATTTTTGCAAGGGCAGTTGGAAGGGATATACAAAGGCAGAGGGTGTGGGTAAAAATTGATTTTCATGTGATGATATACAAAAAAAATTAAGAAGTAGAAAAAGGCTTATACTGAGAAAAGAGAAAAGGGAATGTAAAATGGGATAAAATACATCACATGAAGAGTCACAAAAGATGTATTATAGTAGAGGGAAGGAAGGGAGAAGGAGTATTGTTTGAATCTTAATCTCACTGGACTTTTCTTAAAGATAAAATAGCATGCATACTCAATTGGGTATAGAAACTTGTCTTAACCTATAGGGAAGTAGGAAGAGAAAGGGGAAAGAAAAGGGAGAAGGTGGATAAAAGGGAGAGCAGAAGTAATAGGGGAAAGGGGAAAGAAAAGAGGTGGGTGATAAAAGAGAGGGTAGTTTAAGGAAGACTGTGGTCAGAAGCAAAATACAGGTGAGGAGGGAGAGTGTAAAAAGAGAAAAAAGAGCTTTTATACAAACAAAACTAATGCAGACAATATTAGAAAGGAAGCAATAAATTGGGAAAACATTTTTACATTCAAAGGTTCTGATAAAGACTTCATTTCTAAAATATATAGCGAATTGACTCAAATTTATAAGAATTTAAGCTATTTTCCAGTTGATAAATGGTCAAAGGATATGAACAGACAATTTTCAGATGAAGAAATTGAAACTATTTCTAGTCATATGAAAAGGTGCTCCAAATCACTATTGATCAGAGAAATGCAAATTAAGACAACTCTGAGGTACCACTACACACCTGTTAGATTGGCTAAAATGGCAGGAAAAGATAATGATGAATGTTGGTGAGGAGGTGGGAAAACTGGGACACTGATACATTGTTGGGGGAGTTGTGAAGTGATTCAACCATTCTGGAGAGCAATTTGTAGCTATGCTCAAAAAGTTATCAAACTGTGCATACTCTTTGACCCAGCAGTGTTTCTATTGGGCCTATATCCCAAAGAGATCTTAAAGGAGGGAAAGGGACCCACATGTGCAAAAATGTTTGTGGCAGCCCTTTTTGTAGTGGCAAGAAACTGGAAACTGAATGAATGCCCATCAATTGGAGAATGGCTGAATAAATTATGGTATATGAATGTTATGGAATATTATTGTTCTGTAAGAAAACAAGATGATTTCAGAGAGGCCTGGAGAGACTAGCATGAATTGATGAATTGGATGTAAGAGCTTTGACTTTATAATCTTTTGAGTGTGTGTTTTGATCTTCCTTGTTCTTATAGTAATTTTCTATGGTCAATTTTTTTATTCATTTTCCAAAGCAATTACTTGACTTTTTGTTCTTTAATTAGGAATCTGCTTCCCAGATGAAGGTTGCACTATCCCAAGCTTCAGGGATTTTGTGCAGCTATTTTCAGAGATAATTTTTAGGAATCTATAAGTTTTCAGTTCTTCTAAGGTGATATGATCTAAGGAGAGGTGTTCACTACTCTCCTCATCTGTGCTCTGGTCTATAAGGGACCATAAGCATTCTTTTCTGCCCTGGAACTTAGAAGAAGTTCCCTGTTCCATTGTGTTGTCAAGCTGTGGTACGCTAGTGCTCCTTCTTGTCCTGTAAGTGCCATCCAAGATTATGACCTGGATATCATTTTGTGCAATACCACAGATTCCTGCCTCAATTCTAGTAAAAAGATCCCTGAATTTTTTTCTGACCAGTTGTTCTGTCCCTAGAGTTCTGGAAGCAACTGTTGCTGCTGCTGATTCAGTGACTTCCAAGGCCTAGTCCTGGTTTGCTGGAACTGAGGCTGGGTTTGTTAGTTCTGCATTGGACTGTGCTCCACTCTCACCCTGGGGTGACAGAGCTTTCCTAATACGTTTCTAAGTTGTCTTGGGCTGGAAAACTGTTTCATTCCATCTTTTTGTGAGTTTTGCTACTTGACAATTTGTTTAGAGTCAATAGTTTAAAGGGATGTGAGAGATTTGGAGAAGAGCTCAGGCAAATCCCTGCCTTTACTCAGCCATCTTGGTTGTTGCCTCCAATCTGACTTTATTTATATAAAAAGTGTTTTGTAATTATTTATATATATGTATATATATGCATATATACATATATACATATATACATACATACACACATATATATATATATATATATATATATCCTTGGTTTGTCTTGGAAGATCTACTCTCGAGTATTTTATGCTATATATGAATATTTCAAATGTGATGTCTCTTTCTATCACTTCTTGCAGAGTTTTGTTTGTAATATATAGAAATGCTGATGCTTTATGTAGGTTTATTTTATATTCTACTATTTTGCTCAAAATATTGATTGTTTCACTACCTTTTTAGTGGAATCTCTAGGGTTTTCCAAGTATATCATCATATCATCTTCAAAAAGAATTTTATAACGCCATTGCCCATTCTGATTTCCTCAGTTTCTTTTTTTTCTCTTATTGCTATTGCTAGAATTTCTAGTATAGTAATGAATAATAATATCCATGATAATGGACATCCTTGTTTCACTTCTGATTTTATTGGGAAGACTTCTAACATAGCCCCACTGCAAAGAATACTTGTTGATGGTTTTAGGCAGATACTTCCATTTTAAGGGGAAACACCCATTTATACTTTGCTTTCAAGAGTTTTTGATAGGAATAATGTTGCATTTTGTCAAAAACTTTTTCTGTGTCCATTGATGTAATCAAATATATGTTTTTGTTTATTTATACAATTGATTATGTTAATTGTTTTTCTTATTTTCAACCATCCCTAGTGTTCCTGGTATAAATTTTACTTGGTCACAATGTATAATCTTGTGATATGTTATTGCACTTTCCTAGCTAGTATTTTATTTAGGATTTTTGTATTCATATTCATTAATGAAATTGAATACAATTTTATTTCTTTGTTTTTGCTCTTCCTATTTTGGGTATCAGCACCAAATTTGTTTCATCACAGGAATTTGGTAGGACTTCTTCTTCCCCTGCTATTCCAAATAATTTATTTAATGTTGAAATTAGTTGATCTTTAAATTTTTGATAGAATTCACTTGTAAGTCCATCTAGTCCTGATGGTTTTTTCTTAAAATGCCCATTTATGGTCTATTCAGTTTTTTTTTTTGAAAATAGAATTATTTCTTCTTCTGTTAATCTAAACAGTTTATATTTTTGTAAGTGTTCTTCCATTTCACTTAAATTATTAAATTTACTGACATATAACTAAATAAAATAACTTCTAATAATTGCTTTGATTTCATCTTCACTAATGGTAATCTTTTCATTTCTGATGCTAGTGATTTGGTTTTCTTTTCTTTTTTTTTAAAAAAAATCATTAACTAGTGGTTTATTTATTTTATTAAGGTTTTAATCAAATAAAGTAATTTTATTAATTCAATGGTTTTCTTATATTTAATTATGTTTATTAGTCTCATCTTTAATATTTAGGACTTCTAATTTGGTGTTTAATTGAGAATTTTTAATTTGTTCTTTTTCTAGTTTTTAAAATTGTATACCCAATTCATTGATCTATTCTTTCTCTGTTTTATTGATGTAAACATTTAGAGATATACATTTTCCTTTGTTTACCACTTTTATTGCATCCTATAGGTTTTGGTTTTGGTATATTGTTGCATTATCATTCTATGTAATAAAATTATTTATTATTTCTATGCCTTGTTCTTTAACCCTAATGTTTAATCTATTTTTCCATGTTTTCTCATAAAATACAATTTTCGTTACATTATGATCTCAGATTAAACCATGGGCTTTCAAAAGACAGTTTGAGCTTCTCCAGTATATCTCTGAATTTCATTGTCCTTCAACTGAAACTTCTTAATTTTTGACCCTCTCCCTGTTTAACAATTGAAAAGTTTATGTGTTGTATGATGTGGTGGGTAATAAAAGGAACAAGCATTTAAGTGTCTATTATATGTTAAATATGTTATATGTTAAGTATTTGTCTCGGGGGCGGAGCCAAGATGGCGGAGTGAAAAGGTGACTTTCTGCCTCTCCTCCGATCTTCTCTCAAATCAACAATAAAATAAGCCTCTGAACTGATCTTCAAGTCAACGAACTCAGAAATATTTGGGCACGGTTCTCTGGAGAACTTCATATCAGGTTAGTCGGACTCGGACAGAGAGATAAATAGACGACAACTGTGCAGGCCGGAAGTGAGGGTGGGACTCAGCTCGGCTCACCCTGGAAGAAATTCCAAACTCCAAACTCCAAATTCCAAACACCTGGAGTTTATCTGAGGCACTCGGGATACTCTGCCCTGATTGGGGACAGGTGTTCTGGCAGACTTACCTTGTTTAAGGAGTAATTCGGACTTAGTCCTAGCCCCCACCGGCCCAGCACCTTAAGTCAACTCGCCGAAGTGCCCCAGGGCAAAGCGTCTTCAGCCGAGGTTTTTTTTTTTTTTTTTCCCCCTACCTTAAAGAGATATCCACTCTGTCTAAAAAAAAAAAAAATGATGAAGAAGCAAAAGAGAGCTCTCACCATAGACAGCTTTTATCAAGGCAAAGAAACGACCTCAGATACAGAGTTTTCTTTAGACAAAAATCCAGAAAAAAACAGCCACAACCATCACTGGTCCCCGTTTCAAAAGGCCTTTCTGGAAGATTGCATAAAGAACCTCAAAAGAGAGCTGGAGGATAAATGGGAAAATAAATTGAAATCAGTGCAAGAAGGATACAGTATCTTGCAAGAAGGATATGATGCTCTGCAAAAGAGATATGAAAAAGACACCAATTTATTAAAAAATAAAATTAGTGAAGTGGAAAAAGAGTGCAGTGAACAAATTGGCCAGTTACAAAAGGAACTTAAAAAGATAACTGAAGAAAACAACACTTTAAAAATAAGAATTAAACAAATGCAAGTGAATGACTCACTAAGACTTGAAGAATCAGTCAAACAAAAACAAAAAAATGAAAAATTAGAAGAAAATATGAAATATCTCCTAGGAAAAACAACTGACTTAGAAAATAGATCTAGGAGAGACAATCTAAGGATTATTGGACTTCCTGAAAGCCATGATCAAAAAAAGAATCTGGACACTATCTTCCAGGAAATCCTGAAAGAAAACTGCCCTGAGATTGTAGAATCAAAGGGCAAGATCGCCATTGAAAGAATTCACCGATCACCTCCTGAAAGAGACCCCAAAATTAAAACCCCAAGGAATATCGTGGCTAAATTTCAGGACTATAGCACCAAGGAACAGATTCTGCTAGCAGCTAGAAAGAAACAATTCAAATACCGAGGATCAATAATTAGAATCTGTCAGGATCTGTCAGCTTCCACACTGAAGGATCGAAGGGCCTGGAACCAGATATTCCGAAGGGCAAAGGAACTTGGATTACAGCCAAGAATAACCTATCCAGCTAGAATGAGCATTATCCTCCAGGGAAGAAGATGGTCATTCAATGATATAGGTGAATTTCACCTATTTCTAATGAAAAGACCGGATCTGAACAAAAAATTCGACACCCAAACACAGAACTCAAGAGATGCATAAAAAGGTAAAAAGGAAAGGACTCTTGAGAACTTTATTTTTACCAGGGGGATACTCAAAGTTTGGGGGTATAATTAACTAAATATTAATTTGATAATATGAAAAAGAGAACTAGAGGGGAAAAGGTTGTCATACTGGGGAAAAGAGGGAAAAAGTGGTAAAATAAGATCTAAAAAAAAAAGGAGGTAAAAACAAGGTAAAATCACTTGAAGAGGCAAAGAAAACCTAATATAATTGAGAGAAAGAGGGGAGGGAGACGAGCACTGTGTAAATCTTACTCTCATCAGGTTGGGCTCTAAAATTGTATATCAGACATTCGATTTCACATAGAAACTTGTCTGTTGCTAGAGGGAAGTGGGAGGGAAAGGAGGAAAAGTAAGGGACAAACTAATAGAAGGGAAAATAGAAGAATCAGGGGAAAGGAGGAAAAAAGGGAGAAAGGGGAAAGGAAAGGGGAAAACATAACTTGGGTAAATAAGATGGCAGGAAATAAAGAATTAGTTATTCTATCTGTGAATGTGAATGGGATGAACTCTCCCATAAAGCGGAAGCAGATATCAGACTGGATTAAAAACCAGAATCCCACAATATGTTGTCTACAAGAAACACATCTAAAACATAGTGACACATATAGGATGAAGGTAAAAGGCTGGAGCAGGACCTATTATGCTTCAGGTGAACAAAAAAAAGCAGGGGTAGCAATCCTTATCTCAGATCAAGTAAAAGCCAAGATAGATCTAATCAAAAGAGATAAGGAAGGAAACTATATTTTATTAAAGGGTACCATAGATAATGTAGCAATATCTATACTAAATATATATGCACCAAGTGCAATAGCACACAAATTCCTAGGGGAGAAATTAAGAGAGATGCAAGAAGAAATAGACAGCCAAACGATACTAGTGGGGGATCTCAACCTTGCTCTCTCAGAATTAGATAAATCAAACTACAAAATAAATAAGAAAGAAACTAGGGAGATAAACCAATTGTTAGAAAAGTTAGGTATGATAGATCTATGGAGAAAGTTGAATGGAGACAGTAGAGAGTTTACTTTTTTCTCAGCAGTCCATGGAACCTATACAAAAATTGACCATGTATTAGGGCATAAAAACCTTAAAATCAAATGCAGAAAGGCAGAAATAGTAAATGCATCCTTTTCAGATCATGATGCAATAAAAATCACATGCAATATAAGGCCAGGAGAAAACAAACCAAAAGGTAATTGGAAATTAAATAATCTAATCCTGAAGAATGAATGGGTGAAAGAGCAAATCATAGACACAATCAATAATTTCATCCAGGAGAATGACAATAAGGAGACAACATACCAAAATTTGTGGGATTTGGCCAAAGCGGTTTTAAGGGGCAATTTTATATCTCTAGATGCTTACTTGCATAAAATAGAGAAAGAAAAGATCAATGAATTGGGCTTATTATTAAAAAAACTAGAAAAAGAACAAATTAAAAACCCTCAATTAAATACCAAATTGGAAATTCTAAAAGTAAAAGGAGAAATTAATAAAATCGAAAATAAGAAAACTATTGAGTTAATAAATAAAACTAAGAGTTGGTTCTATGAAAAAACTAACAAAATAGATAAGCCTTTAGTTAATTTGATAAGAAAAAGGAAAGAGGAAAATCAAATTGCTAGTCTCAAGAATGATAAGGGAGAACTTTCCTCCAATGAAGAGGAAATTAAAGCAATAATTAGGAGTTACTTTGCCCAACTTTATGCCAGTAAGTTTGAAAATCTGAATGAAATGGAGGAATATCTACAAAAATATAGATTGCCGAGGTTAACAGAAGAGGATATAAATTATTTAAATAGTCCCATATTAGAAAAAGAAATAGAACAAGCCATTAACCAACTCCCTAAGAAAAAATCTCCAGGGCCAGATGGATTTACATGTGAATTCTACCAAACATTCAAAGAACAATTAATTCCAATACTACACAAACTATTTGAGAAATTAGGGACAGAAGGTATACTGCCAGAATCCTTCTATGAGACCGATATGGTGCTGATAGCTAAACCAGGTAGGGTAAAAACAGAGAAAGAAAACTATAGACCAATTTCCCTAATGAATATTGATGCAAAAATTTTAAATAAGATTTTAGCAATGAGATTACAGAAAGTCATCCCCAGGATAGTACACTATGACCAAGTAGGATTTATACCAGGGATGCAGGGCTGGTTCAATATTAGGAAAACTATCAGCATAATTAATTATATTAATAACCAAATTAACAAAAACCATATGATTATCTCAATAGATGCAGAAAAAGCCTTTGACAAAATCCAACACCCTTTCCTATTAAAAACACTAGAGAGCATAGGAATAAATGGGCTTTTCCTTAAAATGATCAGTAGCATCTATTTAAAACCATCAGCAAGCATCATATGTAATGGAGACAAACTAAAACCATTCCCCATAAGATCAGGAGTGAAACAAGGCTGCCCACTGTCACCATTACTATTTAATATTGTATTAGAAATGTTAGCTTTAGCAATAAGAGAAGAAAAAGAGATAAAAGGAATCAGAGTAGGTAATGAAGAAACCAAATTATCACTCTTTGCAGATGACATGATGGTATACTTAGAGAACCCTAGAGACTCAACTAAAAAACTACTAGAAACAATTCACAACTTTGGCAAAGTTGCAGGATTCAAAATTAATCCACATAAATCATCAGCATTTTTATATATTACCAACAAAGTTCAGCAGCAGGAGATACAAAAAGAAATTCCATTCCAAATAGCAGATGATAGGATAAAATATTTGGGAATCTATCTGCCAAGGAAAAGTCAGAAACTATACGAACTAAATTACAAAACACTTTCCACACAAATAAAATCAGACCTAATCAATTGGAAAAATATTAAGTGCTCATGGGTAGGCAGAGC
>JAJPUD010000736.1:254850-316980 GCA_023553655.1 Myrmecobius fasciatus | reverse complement strand
CCACTGTCACCATTACTATTTAATATTGTATTAGAAATGTTAGCTTTAGCAATAAGAGAAGAAAAAGAGATAAAAGGAATCAGAGTAGGTAATGAAGAAACCAAATTATCACTCTTTGCAGATGACATGATGGTATACTTAGAGAACCCTAGAGACTCAACTAAAAAACTACTAGAAACAATTCACAACTTTGGCAAAGTTGCAGGATTCAAAATTAATCCACATAAATCATCAGCATTTTTATATATTACCAACAAAGTTCAGCAGCAGGAGATACAAAAAGAAATTCCATTCCAAATAGCAGATGATAGGATAAAATATTTGGGAATCTATCTGCCAAGGAAAAGTCAGAAACTATACGAACTAAATTACAAAACACTTTCCACACAAATAAAATCAGACCTAATCAATTGGAAAAATATTAAGTGCTCATGGGTAGGCAGAGCGAACATAATAAAAATCACAATACTACCCAAACTAATCTACTTATTTAGTGCCATACCAATCAAACTCCCAAGAAATTATTTTACAGATCTAGAAAAAATAGTAGCAAAGTTCATTTGGAAGAACAAAAGGTCAAGGATTTCAAGGGGATTAATGAAAAAAAAGGCAGATGAAGGTGGCCTTGCTGTACCAGATCTAAAACTATATTATAAAGCAGCGGTCATCAAAACCGTTTGGTACTGGATAAGAAATAGAGCAGTGGATCAGTGGCACAGGATAGGTTATCAGGACAACCTAGGCATTAACCTTAACAATCTAGTGTTCGATAAACCCAAAGAACACAGCTTTTGGGATAAATACTCTCTATTTGGCAAAAACTGCTGGGAAAATTGGAAACTAGTGTGGAAGAAATTAGGGCTTGACCCATACCTAACACCACATACCAAGATAAGATCTAAATGGGTTCATGATCTAGATATAAAGAGGAACTTTGTAAGCAAGTTAGAGGAACGTAATATAGTTTATCTCTCAGACCTGTGGAGGTGGAACAAATTTATGTCCAAAGAAGACTTGGAACTCCTAATTGAACACCAGATGGATAATTTTGACTATATTAAGTTAAAAAGTTTCTGTACAAACAAAACAAATGCAGACAAGATTAGGAGGGAAGCATCTAATTGGGAAACCATCTTTACATTCAATGGTTCTGATAAAGGCCTCATTTCTAAAATACATAGAGAATTATCTCATATATATAAGAATTCAAGCCACTCTGCAATAGATAAATGGTCAAGGGATATGAACAGACAATTTTCAGATGATGAAATTAAAACCATCTCTAGTCATATGAAAAGTTGCTCCAAATCACTATTGATCAGAGAAATGCAAATTAAGACAACTCTGAGATACCACTACACACCTGTCAGATTGGCTAAAATGACAGGAAAAGATAACGATGAATGTTGGAGGGGATGTGGGAGGGCTGGGACACTAATACATTGTTGGTGGAACTGTGAACGGATCCAACCATTCTGGAGAGCAATTTGGAGCTATGCTCAAAAAGTTGTCAAACTGTGCATACCCTTTGACCCAGCAGTGTTTCTACTGGGCCTATATCCCAAAGAGATCTTAGAGGAGGGAAAGGGACCCACATGTGCAAAAATGTTTGTGGCAGCCCTTTTTGTAGTGGCTAGAAACTGGAAACTGAAGGGATGCCCATCAATTGGAGAGTGGCTGAATAAATTATGGTATATGAATGTTATGGAATATTATTGTTCTGTAAGAAACGACCAGCAGGACGATTTCAGAGAGGCCTGGAGAGACTTGCATGAACTGATGCTGAGTGAAATGAGCAGAACCAGGAGATCATCATGCACAGCAACAACAGTATTACATGATGATCAATTCTGATGGACATGGCTCTCTGCAATAAAGAATTGTCTCAAACCAGTTCCAGTTATTCACTGAAGAAAACCATATAAACCCAGAAAGAGGGACATGAAATATGGGCCACAACGTAACATTTTCATGATCTCTATTGACATTTGCTTGCATTGTGTTGCCTTTCTCTGATTCTTTTTTTTTTTCTTGTAGATAGGATTTTTCTTGCATAACTTCTCAAGCATTTCAACATTATTAACATGTAGTGGACTTCCTGCCATCTGGGGGAGGGGAGGGGACTAGGGGTAAAATTTGTATTGGAAAGCTTTGTAAAGATCAAGGTTGGGGAACTACCCATACATATGTTATACAAATAAAAAGCTTAAAAAAAAAAAGTATTTGTCTCATTATGTATTAGTATTTTCATTGTTCAATTAAGGAAGCTAAGGTAACAAAACAGCTAAGGTTAGAGACTTGTTCAGGGTTACAGTAACTAGTAAGTGATTGAAAGTGGATTTGACCTCATTTTTCTAGCTCCACGTCCACCTTTCTATCCATTGCACCATCTAGCTGTCTAGGAAGAAACCTACACCAGGAACTAAGAGTTACGGTTCTAGTTTTATCTTTGTTAATGATGATCTATGTGACCTTGGTTTATATCACCTCTCTGGGCATCCTCTTAATTTTTTTTGTATAATAGCTTTTTATTTTTCCAAAGACATGCAAAAATAGTTTTCAACATTCACCCTTGCAAACCTTATGTGCCAAACTTTTCTCCCTCCCCCAGCAAATAATCCAATATAGGTTAAAAACGTTCAATTCTTCTAAACATATTTCCACATTTATCATGCTGCACAAGGAAAATCTTTCTCTTAATTTTGTTAGCTATAAAATGAAGGTATTAGATTAGATGATCTCTAAGTTCTCCTCCAGTTTTAACATCCTGTGAAACTGCAGATAAATAGTCATTTATACTTTGACTGAACCTTAAAGTTAATGTTTTAACTCTGCCAGGTATTTGCATTTTAAAGTTCTTTTTATCTCTAAGTTGGGGAATGAAGGACTTTGTGTCCTATTCAAGTTATAGTGTGTGTGTGTGTGTGTGTGTGTGTGTGTGTGTGTGTGTGTGTGTGTAAGAGGTCAAGGATATCTACATTTTCCCTTATTTCTAAAATTTGCTATTAGCTACTAGCTAAGGTTGGCTCTGAAGATTATCCTGCTTTAGCTCAGGGTTCCTGAGCAGATGCTTTAGCAAAGATTATCAGTCCCTTTCTTTCCTTTCCTCATTCTTCCTTTTCCATTCTTATGCTCCAAGACCTCCAGCTTCTACAGGTTTAGTTACATAATCTCTTTGTTGTCCCTCATTCATTTTCTCTTCATGACCTTATTTGGGGTTTTCTTGGTAAAGATACTGGTGTGGTTTGCTATTTCCTTCTCCAGTTCATTTTACATATGAGAAAACTGAGATAAATAGGGTAAAGTTACTATTCCAGAGTCATTCAGCTAGTAAGTGTCTAAGGCTGGATTTGAACTCAGGTCTTCCTGACTACAGGCCTTCCTGACTACAGGCTTGATGACCTATCCACTGAGTCATCCAGCTGCCCACTTATCTCTCTCTTCAACTCCAATTCCACATTATAAGCTACCTACTGGTTTTTCAAAATCATCAAGATCTATGGGATAAAGTTCATTGAGACAATCTGAAAATTGCTGCTCTCCAAGAATAAAAAAAAGTGAAGAGACAGAGTTTGAATGCAATATTCTTAGAAATTATCTAAAAAAATTGTCCAGACATTTTGGGAAGGAGTTAGGATGGAAATTGCTAAAATCCACATGAGACTGGAAGAACTCTAAATTAGCCCAAAAGAAAGTTACTAAATTCCAAATCTTGTGTGTTACTATTTGCATTCTTTGTCCAACATATGTGTCTATATTCCATATGACTTTTTCATCCATTAATAATCTATATTTAGCATTCAATTAGGTATATTCCTCTTTAATATGTCCTTACTCCTAAAACCACTTCCCATAACAAACCTCCTTATTTTTCTTGAGGATGCCATTCTGCTTTTGTCCCTTGATTTATAATCTCTTCACTCTCCCTCTTCAATCTCCCTCATCTTTTATTTCCAATCACTTGTTAATTCTATGCCCATGACCTCTCTTGTGACTATTCCCTTTTCTGTTTCCACATAGCCATTGCACCTAGTTTAGGCTCTCATTACATCTCACCTTAACTATTACAATTGCATCTGAATCAGTCTCTTTGCTGCTAGTCTCTTGGCCCTCTAATTATTCTCCACACATCAGGCAAACTGTTTTTCTTAAAAGACAGATTTGACTATGCTGATTCTTTACTCAAAAATCTTTAGTGGATCCCTATTGCTTCTAGCATAAAACCCAAGCTTTTCAGACTGAAATTAAATGTTGACCACAATTTGCTTACATTTTCAATCGTATTTCATATTACCCTCTTCAAATACTTTTTGCTCTATTAGTCTATGAGTTGATGCTTGTACATGATATTCTATCTAATTTCTACATCTTTGCAGGAAATCCCATGCCTCCAATGTACTTCCTCTTCAATTCTACCTTTTAGAATTCCTAGTTTCTTTCAAGAGTGTTCTTAAGGACTGTCTCTTACAGAAAGCTTTCCTATTCCCCTTCCCCTTTTTGAAGTCCCTTTATTTATTTTATGCCTTCTTTATATTTACTCATTTGTGTTCATGTCATATCCTACTAGTAGAATGAAAACAATCTTGAAAATAAGAATTGTTTCATATACCCAGTGTCTATTTAATATAGGGCTCTACACCTAGTAGGCACTGAATAAGGTTGTTGCATTTAATGAAGTGAAATTAATGCCTATTCTTGTGGGTCTATGTCTTTTAAGGTTTCTTATTGTAATATGAACATTATTCCATTTTTAGAAACAGCATATGAAGATATCTTCTTCTGGAATATGAAATTTTAAGCAGTAAAAGGGAAACTGAATAATACAGAGAAAGATCATTAATTAATTGAACCAGATTTTTGGGGGGGAAAGAGAGACAGGGAAAATATGTGAACAATCTTGAAGATTTTGAATTTGAGTGATGGTATATTTTGAACAAACCATTCCATATTGTTTTTTTTTGTCTTGCTTAAAAGAAAAAATAGTAGAAATAAATATTATGGTACCTATATAAATAATTGATATCTGAAAACATTAAAATATTATACATGTAAAACAATCTCCCTTTATAGGTTGCTCTCAGGAAAGATACTCCCATCTCCCAACTCCATGCATTGTCTCTGGCTGTCCCCTATGCTTCTCTCCTCATTTCCATCTCTCAATTTCTCTATATTTTCAAGTTCTATCTAAAAACATCATCTTCTATAAGAAGCCTTATATTCTAGTGCCTTCTCTTTCTGAATTTGTATAATTTATCTATTGTTTTCTGTTATTTTCTTGTTGCACTCTTTGAGAACATAGATTGTTTTGCCTTTCTTTCTATTCCCTCGTGCTTAGCACAGTGCCAGACACCTAGTAGGTGCTTAATAAATGCTTGTTCACTTGATTTGACTTGACTTGCTTGACTTACAGACCATTACTGAATAGCTAAAACAAGGTTTGACAATTTTCATAAGCCTTGAGAAGAATGGGCATTTGAGCTGAATAAACTGATAGACTAGACAGGCAAATTGCAGGTTCCACATACTGCATCCTGAAAAAGAATTATGTAGCACCTTCAAATACTAGCCATTAGTCAAGGACATTTTATATTATCATTACAAGTCTGAATTCTGAAAATCATAAAATGAGTGGGGAAAAAAGAAGGAAAAAAAGCAATAGGAAATTTCTGACTGCTTTTATCACAGAAATTCAGTTGCATTCAGATTCAAGCCTCTGATTTTAAACTAATAAAAGTAGAATATCACATCATTATTTAATAATATATATTTTATATCCTATCAGACTTTAGAGGATGAGGCATATATTTGATGTGTTTTTGCATCTTCTTATTTATGATGTATGTATTGAATTTTAAAGTGGTTTTGATATGGAACCCCTACCAGGATTAACCTTTCTTACTCACAGGACAAACAGTTACACTAATTATTATCATCATCTTGTTTCAAAGAGAAGAAGTGAGAGGTGAGCAGGGAACAATCCTGATTGCATAACACTAGAGGTATCCTCATGAAAAATATAACAGAAGCAAGGTAAGAAAAGTTGTCCCAACTAGTTGTTATTTATGCTTTTCCAAGTCTCTGAATAAAGAGGTATTTATTGCCATCTGCTTCCAGTTTGGCATTTTCAATGATAAATTCACTTTGAATTGTAAAACAAAAAGACTTTTCAAAGTGTAGTTTACAAGGAGATGATAATTTCCAAAGGAGTATCCAGAATGACGATTGAAATGTTAATCATCATATCATTATACCCTTTATCCAATGGAATGGAGTGAGAGAAAGGCATTCTAACTTGGAATCATTTCAGAAAGTCTCAGTAATAAATTAAAATATAATTTTATAATCCACTCCAAAATTTAAAAAAATAGCCACATTAGAAAAATACCTTGTAAGTGGTATGGATCAAATGGTTAACGATACTGAAAAATTTGACACATCAATGCACTTGTGTGGGTACTTTCAAATAAAATAAAACTTACCTACTTCTGTCATTATTGTTGTTGTTGTTCAATTATTTCATTTGTGTCTGACTTTTCATAAAGATTTTCTTGGCAAAGTGCTAGAGTGGTTTTCCATTTCCTTCCCCAGGTATTTTACAAATGAAGATACTGAGAAAAAAAGGAGTCAGTGACTTGTTCAGGATCATACAGCTAGTGCCTGTAGCTCAGGTCTTCCTGACTCCAAGTGTGGCACTCTAGCTGCCCACTTCAGGCATTAGAAGTAAAATATGAGCTCCTTGAAGATCAGGACCCCCTCACCACACACACCTTGTTTTGTCTTCCTGAGATTGAGCACAGTACCTTATGTGTAGGGATCTTTAACTGATGTTTGCTGAATGAATGAAAGGTACTGAATGAAAGGGTCAGCTAGGTGGCCTATTGGAAAAAGGACTGGGTTTTGAGTCAAAAAGACTTCAAATTTGACTTTAAATATTTATTTGTTATCTGTTACACCGAACAAGTGACATCCTCTGTTTTGTCTCCATTTCCTCATCTGTAAAACTGGTATAATAATAGGACTTACTTCCTAAGGTTGTAAGGATCAAATGAAGTAATTATTATTAATATTATTATTAAGTATTTAGTATGGTACCTGGCACATAGTAAACTATATAAATATAAGTTGTTATTATTTTACTGGGGGACTGAAAAATGAGGAATAGGAGAGTCAAATAGTTGTGATATTGTAGGGCAATTATTAGATTTTGCCCAATTGTTGCTACCAAATAAATCAAACAAAAGAGGATTGTAGCATGGCTCAGTCCTGATTAGTGTCGAATAATGAAATCTTACAAAGTCATCACATATATTCAAATTTATACTATTTTAAGTTACAATTATATAAAATATGGGAGTTGCTTCTTGACCAATGAGAATATGCAAGGTGAATAATATGACTACTTCACATGATTCATTATTCATGGTAATTGGGACCTAGCTGTGATTTTGACAGTATTATTTTAATTTTTAAGCATTAGCAATTATGCTAGTGTTAGATACTCCCTCCATCAATGAATATTGCAATCCTTCTATGACTTAATAGGTGGATTTTAGGAGTTGTTACAGTAACAGTCTAATGATAGGTCTCTTTAAACTTAGATTGGCTGATCCTCTGATGACAGACAAATGGCATCATTGGGCTCATATTTATTCATATTAGCTAATATAAAGTACTTTTAAATCCTATATTTGGGCTTTTAAAGAAGTACCCATTAAATTAGTTGCAACTGTGCTGTTCAATAAGAATTAAAACTCTGATATTGATGTTATAAATCTTGAGCCAAAGTAGATAGTAAGGGTTTATTAGATACCTCTTGACTGTATGCCTTAATTATCTGAATTGTCAATGACCAACAGTGACATTCTACTAATAGACTTTCTTTGGGCTTGCATGTTATTATTCTTACTTGTGGTTAACAAGCTATTTAGCTTGATGAGTTAGGTACCTCTAATCAAACTTCAATAACCAGTCTTTAAAGTATTTTAATTTCAGTCTTGGCAATTTGAAAGCTACCCCCCAGCTATTACATATGGGATTCCAGCATATTATCAGCCATTATTCACAACTTCAAGATCTGTTTTTGAACATAGCAATAACAGCTTGAAAGCAGAAGAATAGACACAACAATCTCTCAAGGTCCCTTTCAACTCTTTGATTCTTTTGATTTTTCATCTGCCTCCCAAAAGCAGGAGTTGAAATAAGCCAGTTGTGGGAAACATTAGATGAAAATTTCATCAGGCTACTTCAATGACATTTTACTGTTGCAGTAAATACTTGTCAAAATTCAATAGTGATAAGAGAAACAGCACTTAGGGAGGGAGGGCAGCTTTCAAGATGGTGCCTGAAGAGAAGGATGTATTTCAGGTAGAATTCATCTGTTTACTCAAAACATTTGTTGTACACCAGTGTGCAAAACTCTACCCTAGGTATGGAAGATACAAGAATAGTCCTTACCTTCACGAACTTATAACCATTTTTGGGAAAAACTAATATGCAAATATCTATCTATGATAAAAGGGAGAGTCAGGTAAATACAACAGAAGGATCTTGGCAAAGTGCCAAGAGAACGGAGGGATTTCAGGTTCTCTAAAGTTTTTTCTGGAAATCCAAAGAAAAGCAGATTCATTGAAAAATTGCAATGGGTAACTTGCAGAGGCATTTGAAGATTAAAGTAGAAAAGTCTCCTCCCACACTTATCTCAGACAGAAGAGCTGAAGGAAACTTCCCAGAAAGCATCTTCACAAAGACATCACGGATATAGGATTGGATGGGATCTACTTGTCACCTAGTCCAATTCCTTCATTTTATAGATGAGGAAATGAAGGCCCAGAAGGAGATTAAGTAACAGGCCCAAGTTCACACAGATAGTGGAAGAATCCAGGAGATTCTCTGACTCTCAATTCAACTCTTTTTCCACTACAAAATATTGCTACATCATTCAGGTTCAACTTTTGGCAAGTACTTTTTATTTGAGTTTTTAAAATTTTTGTACATTCCTAGTCCTTCATAATCACATGTGCATATGCAGAATATATTGTATATTATCTCTTTAGGATTCTAATGAGCTTTGATTTTCCCACATTTCAAGAGATCAAAGTGATGCATGTGAATTCATCCTGCAATTTCCATTTTTAATTAGCTGTCCAAAGATATTTTCTTTGGTGACTTGAATTATCTGGAATTAGCAGAAAATTCCAGAATTATTAGAAAAATATAAAAAACTAGACCTATCAAAAGATTTAGGGTAGATATTGTTGTTGTTTAAGTTAGTAGTATCTGACTCCTCATAATCCTATTTGGGGCTTTCTTGGCAAAGATACTGGAATGGCTTGACATTTCCATCTCCAGCTCATTTTACAAATGAGGAAACTGAGGCCAAAATGATTAAATAACTTGCCCAGGGTCACACAGCTAATAAGCTTCTAAGGCTGCATTCAAACCTGGATCCTCTTGTTGTTTGTTTTTTGTTCTCAAAAAGGACCATGGCATCAGGGAGGCAATGCTGACATGCAAGTGAATTGGATTTAAGTGAGGGAGGGCTGTGCAAGGTCACCTGCCTCATTTTCCCCTCCAAATTCAGATGACTGGAGATGGCTGCAGGACTGGCACTCCATCCACTCTGTCACCTGCCTGTCTCTTATATTCTGACTCTTTTTGACTCCTATTTGTTTGTTTTTTGCAAAAATACTACAGTGGTTTGCCATTTCCTTCTCCAACTCATTTTACAGATGAAGGCAAATAGGGTTAAGTGACTTTCCCAGGATCACAAGTGAGGGCACGTTTGAATTCTGAAAGATGAATCTTTCTGACTCCAAGTCCAACACTATGCACTGTACCACCAAGGTATATATAGTATTTGCAAACAATATTTTAATCTTTTTGTTCTTTCTTGGTAAATTAAGATTAGGAATTTTTTGGTACATCCCTTTATATTCTATTTGTATATATTATAAACTAAGGATTGCAAATTTTGGGTGGTAAAATGTTGCTTTTATTTTATATATAACCATAGAAACTGAATTAATATCAGATTTTTAAAATTAAGTTTAGAAATAGTCATATCCTTGCCATGGTAATATGAATGACTTATTTTAGGTAGGCCTAAATAATTTACCATTCTTTTAAAAACAATTTTAATGACATCCAACTAGACAATGGTCAGATGCAAATGGTTTATGTGCCCATTAACTAAAGTATCTACCGTGGAAACCTGTGAATCATTCCTTTCCTTTAAATATTCAGCTCTTTAAGCTGATTACTATTAGCTGTTCATATTATTTTAATTAGAAGAAAACATGGCTGCTGAAAAATCAGTAGAGGATTCTATAAATACTTGTCCATCCTGTAGAGTCAATTTTTAATTAACTTTTTAGTATGCTCACCTTTCTATAGTATTTTTATAAGAGCTCACAACCATTCATTTTTCTCCCCAAGCCCATATGGTTATTTTTCATCTCTATGCAATCCAAATCAAAAAGCAAGTGCTCATGGAATACTAACACTCTGAGCAACAGTTGTAAATTAATTTTTATCTACAAATAAAAATAAAACCACCATGACACACCAGTATCCAAAAATAGAATTGTATGGCATAATGGCATAAACATGGTCCCAGATTGAAAATGATATATTTTTCTTTTGTTCCCCCCCATTAATTTTACAATGTATCTTGCCTTATTTTAGGCATATTTGGTGTTTTATTGATATGTAGAGAGTGTTTAAAGTGATCCCATGTGATATTGAGAAAGGATCAGACAGCTAACTCTTCACTTGTCATTATTATCTACAGAAGAAGTGTTTTCATAAGCAATCTGTTGAAAAATCCGTATTTGACATAAATAAGCAATTCCTGTTGATTGATTTTCTATGTTATGATGACTATAGCAGCTGAAGGAATGGCAGATCATGTCATCTGCCGATCACAAGAGAAATAAGTTTTCAGTAAAATGTTTCTAATTGTTATGCAATCAATAAAACCTACTATACACAGCCATAGCAACGACTGCCTGAGTCTGACCTTAGTAAGAAAAGAGCTCTAATATTAACCCAGTTTCTATGGTTATATATGAAATAAATGTATCATCTTGCCACTAGAAATTTGCAATTATCATAAATGTGCCTCTGTTTATTACCAAAGACTGAAATTCTATTCTTAATTTATACAGATAAGAAAAAACTTTTCTTAAATGGGACTTGTAAGTATGACCTTACATTTACACTGGTTCATTTGTTAGCTCTAATGTTTGGCACTCAGATGGCTTTCTGATGGCAGAAGACATAAAGATTGTGTTACATTGAAGGTCATATTTATTAACAATAATATTTTTTAGGAGGAAAGTCAGCTAAATTATTTGGGAACTTTTCTGGTCAAATTATATTTTAGGTAATAACCCATTAGGTAATAATATTTGGGTAATAACCCATTAGCAAATATGGGTAGAATTTCTGGAATTGGAAATAGGTTTAAATCAAACCAGTATATCTGCTTTATTTAACTATTGGAAGCATTATGTACTATAGCCAAAAAAATTCATGTGAATCATGATGACAAGCTGAAAAAAATTGTCTTTCCATAATATGAAACTAGATGAAAAAAAATAAAGTTCATTTTCTTTTAATAAGCATTTGCTGAACACAGTATGCTTAGAAGTCAGTCTAGTTGTGGTAATAAATATAGTATCAGATTGGTTTCTGCCCTCAAGAACCTTACAATTTAATTAGGATATTTCTTGTAGTTTTATAAAAGAGTAAATACCACATCTGATATTTTTGTATTTGTGATAGCCAATGAAGTAATGAATTTTCAAAGTGCAGTTGGGATTGGTATAGATCATGCAGCATTTCTCTCCAAATCATTTTGATGATTTTATATCATCTAAAGGGAACAAAAATCTTTTTCCTGAAAGAAAACATTTGGAGAGAAAGTTCAATATCTAAAATATCTGTATACACAGAATGATTCTTATAATCTAGTTTAATTAATTTAACTAAAAATGTATTAAGTAGTTCCTACAGGCAAGATATAGCTCCAAGAATTTATATCTATATATATGCATATGCACATATACATATATCAGTTTATATATTATACATATAAACATATTTATATTTATATGTCCAATATAATGATGGAGCTGTGATCTCATCAATGTGAGTATTCTCTTTAATGATACAAGTACAACCTTTTCATGCTTGCTCATCATGTGCAACTCTAGTGTAAGTCTCCCTCTAAATCTGCTACAAGAGATCTAACCAATATGTGGGACTCTTACTGTTCTCTTCACATTAAATTAAATACCATTAGTAGACCTGGGATGAACATTGGTTATCATTCTTGTTGCATGACCTAATCTTCTGCTTTTCTGGTCACGCATTTGTCTGATAGAATTCTGTATCATAAAGACAAACTTTGTAATCTCTTCCATCAGAGAGTGTTGTTCAGTCATCTGTCACTCATATATAGCTCTTCACGACTTCATTTGGAGTTTTCTTGGCAAAGATAGTGAAATGATTTGCCACTTCCTTCTCCAGCTCATTTTATAGGTGAGGAACTAAAGCAATAAAATTAAGTAATTTGCCCAGGGTCACATTGCTCCAGATCTGATCCTTTGTCTACTGTACCACCTAGCTGTCCCTAAAGTTGTACATATATTCTATTTTAATAGTTGCTAGTATTTCTATGATACTTTGTTTTGCAAAGAACATTATGCATACATTATCTTAGCTTACCTTTACAACAATTTTGCAAGGTAAGTGATCTTGTTTTCATTTACTATTGAGGAAACTGAGAACAAAAGAAGTTAAATTATTTGCTCAGGTTCACATAATTAAGATGAATTTGAGGAATTATTTAAATTCAGGTCTTCCCTATGCCATGTTTAACGTTCTATCTACTGTTCCACCTAGTTGAGCAGATACACGAAAGAATTAGATTTTAAAATTGTTATTCTTTTAAAATTCTATTCTTATACACATTATTGATGGAGCTGCCTCTAGGTTGTACAGATGCTAAAAATCTAACAATGTTGGGAAAATCTTTGAATGTGGACTGCATAGCTATCATTTGAGGGCCCACCTAGTTATATTAGGTGAGGCTTAAAACTGGAAGGGTTCCCATCTGGAGATGCATTTTTACTGATGCAGCAGCTTAGGAAAATGGTTTAAGGCACACAGAGGTTGTAATATGAACTGGTGGTGGGCAGAGGGAGAGCCTATCTAGATGAAATTATGTTTCTTGAAGGTTGAAGTGATTAAAAAGCAATTAGTGTTAAGTAGTGTGTTAGAGACTGGAAGTACTTTAGTTTAGAAAAGGAAATTGTTGCTATACTTTATGTCTTGAAATTAATTAGTTTAAATGCAAATAGTTACTAAGCAAGTTAATTTGTTGTATTGATATTCAATATTTTAATACATTTAATAAAAATAAGTGAAAATATAAAATGAATAATAGTAGGATGCTGCCAGGAAAAGTTTTATGGAGGTGTATTAGCAGGACTTGGATAGAAGAGAGCATTTTCCTTCCCCCTTTCCTTTCCCCATGTATATCCTCACTTTTATTTAATTTTTGATGACATTTTATTTTATTGCAGAAAGATATCTCCTTCTATATTTTTCTAATACCTGCTCTTAGAGCAATCTTAGGGGCAGGAATAAGCATAATAGACAGTGAGAATTCAAATTGTTTATAAGTAATTATGTATGTATGCATATTTATCTAGTACCCCTTCTCAGCTACTTTTCCAACTCCTATTTTTCAGTCAGTCAGCAAATATTAATTAAGTGCTTCCCATATGCCAGACACTATGGTAAGAACAGGAGATTCTAAGAAAGACAAAACAAAAAACAAACAAACGTTGCTTTCAAGAAGCTCACAATATAACATTAGTGGACTGAGTTACCAGAGGGAAGTTAAATGATTATTCTTACTCAAAAGTACTATCCATGAATAATCCTGAGCATAAAAGGATCTCACATAAGCTAATTTAGATAACATGTAAAGGTTCCCAAATATAAAACTTTTTATTGTGCAGGATTGTATTTGCACATGGAATGGTTGCCTGCCTATAACAAATACAGTTTCTATTGGGAATGTTTACACATAGGGCAAAATAGGTTATTAGAGAATACTTTTCTTCCTTCTACAAATCTTCACCTATTGCATTAGCAATTGGTATTAGTGATGGATAAATTATTTCTCTAAAGTTGTTCTTTCAGGATTCCATGTCTCAGCTGACAATTTAATTCCCTGATGGATTAGGTCAAGAAGATTACTCAATTATTTAACTAGTCTGTGATGGGACTTTTGGTTGCTATTGCTACTAACTGCTGTTTTTTATTTTTGTTTTCCTATTTACTCCAATTACTGAGTATCTTTTAATTTTTCGAAATTTATAAGGTTCCAAAGACCCCAGCTTCTGGGATAAGTACTCACTATTTGACAAAAACTGCTAGGAAAATTGGAAACTAGTATGGAAGAAATTAGGGCTTGACCCACATCCAACACCACATACCAAAATAAGATCTAAATGGGTTCATGATCTGGATATAAAGAGTGATACTATAAGTAAATTAGAGGAACATAATATAGTTTACCTCTCAGACCTGTGGAGATGGAATAAATTTATATCCAAAGAAGAGCTGGAACTCTTAATTGAACACCAGATAGATAGCTTTGATTATATTAAGTTAAAAAGTTTTTGTACAAACAAAACCAATGCAGTCAAGATTAGGAGGGAAGCAATAAATTGGGAAATCATCTTTACATTTAAGGGTTCTGATAAAGGTCTCATCTCTAAAATATATAGAGAATTGTCTCATATGTATAAAAAGTCAAGCCATTCTCCAGTTGATAGATAAATGGTCAAAGGATATGAACAGACAATTTTCAGAGGATGAAATTAAAACTATTTGTAGTCATATGAAAAGGTGCTCCAAATCACTATTGATCAGAGAAATGCAAATCAAGACAACCCTGAGGTACCACTTCACACCTGTCAGATTGGCTAAAATGACAGGAAAAGTTAATGATGAATGTTGGAGGGGATGTGGGAAGGCTGGGACACTGATGCATTGTTGCTGGAGCTGTGAACGGATCCAACCATTCTGGAGAGTAATTTGGAGCTATGCTCAAAAAGTTATCAAACTGTGCATACCCTTTGACCCAGCAGCATTTCTATTGGGCTTATATCCCAAAGAAATCATAAAGGAAGGAAAAGGCCCCACATGTGCAAGAATGTTTGTGGCAGCCCTTTTTGTAGTGGCTAGAAACTGGAAACTGAATGGATGCCCATCAATTGGAGAATGGCTGAACAAATTATGGTATATGAATGTTATGGAATATTATTGTTCTGTAAGAAACGACCGGCAGGATGATTTCAGAGAGGCCTGGAGAGACTTGCATGAACTGATGCTGAGTGAAATGAGCAGGACCAGGAGATCATTATACATGGCAACAACAATACTATATGACAATCAATTCTGATGGACATGGCTCTCTTCAATAATGAAATGTTTCAAACCACTTCCAATTGTTCACTGAAGGAAGCCATATACACCCAGAGAGAGGGATGTGAAATGTGGACCACAATATAACATTCTCATACTCTTGGTTGATGTTTGCTTACATTGTGTTTCCTTTATCTGAAATGTCTTTTGTGTAGATACGATTTTTCTTGCACAACAATGATAAGTTTGGAAATATGTATACATATATTCGATTTGCCAAATATTTTAACATAATTAACATGTAGTGGATATCCTGCCATCTAGGGGAGGTGTGAGGAGTTGGGGGGGGGGAAATCTGTAACAGAAAGCTATGTAAGGGTTATTGTTGAAGAATTACCCATACATATGTTTTGCAAATAAAATAAAATTAAATTAAAAATTAAAAAAATTTATAAGCTTCTAACTGGTTGATTCTATCTTTAGATAATTGATTACATAAGATCAGGAAAGGAGAAATACAAAAGAAATAGAGGTGCATGTAGTCAAAGACACATGATGACCTTGTAGGACATGGGGCAATCCATTCTCCTATTACTTGATATTCATAGTAATCCTCTTCACCTGAAAGTCATGAGGGAAAGAAAGCAGGAATCGTCTTTTTGAAACTCCAGGATCTTTCAGTTCCATCTCAAGTTCTATTGAATCTTCAGTACCTTTGGCTCTTCATCTAACAAGAAGTTTTTTTATCATTACATAATACAAATCTCTCAGTCATTCTTGGCCAGAAGGTTCACCATACTTTCATGTGTTAAATTGATAGTAGGGAGAGCATATTGCACATGATCCATAAATCATGGAATTAATTAATTTATATTCTAAAAACTGAGCCTTCATCATTCATATATATACATACACACACACATATATGTATATATATATATGCATGTTTGTAGGTATGCATGCACATACATAACAAGAGTTTAGTTCAAGTACCAGAGAATCCAGTCAAAGAGGAGAGAAGGAAAAGAAGAGATTGATTAGTTGAAACTAAGCAAGACAGAGAGTCTGAGCCCTAAGCATGAGTTGAAGAGCTTACTATTGTAGGAACCTCTCAATGCAGGTGAGTGGAAATAGATTTGGATAACCAGATGGCTTAAGCAGTGAAGAGAACATCAGGAGATATAGAGATTCTGAAAGCAAAGCCCCTTTTAGGCAATTTCATGTGCCACCCTAAAGCATGCTACCTGTAGCACAAGTAGGCACATAGAGTATGGATGCCTTCAGTAAAGAACTTTAAGAAGACTAATGGAAACCACTTTTTATTTTTCTACTTAGAAAAGTCTTTGTCTGAAAGAAAAAAAAACTCATGGTAGAGATGGCTTTTTGGGTCTGTATTGTTCATTTCACATTACTGAAAAAACAAAGTTTCTCAATCACAATGATTCATGATAGCCTCAAGTTCCCCAAAATAAATACTGAAAAGTGGCCATGCAACCCATGTTTAAAATTATTTTGGCAGTCTTTGTGGGAAAAAAGAGAACAAAACAACTCCTGAGAAAAGTGCCTTTTTCCAAACAAATTTACAATACCTTTATTTTGTCACTACATTTATGACTTTATCAATGATTTAAAAATCAAGTAGAAGAGCATTGGTGTGAATTGTGGTTTTATTCATCTCCCATTTCTTTTAATACTTTTTTATTCTGAATTTAGCAAACACCAGAGAAGATAAGCCTATCTATTTGTAAAGCAAGACAGAAAAAGAAGCTTGCATATGAAACTGCAAATTCAGAGCTTACTTCTCCATTTCTAGTTTCTTGGCATCTCTAGCTCACTCACCTTACATGTCAGTACTTACTTATTGATTCCTATGAGGGTTAGGGTACTGTATTCACTCCAATAAGCACATCCATCCCCAACCCCAGTTTCAGGAAGTTATTGTTTAATTCAGAGGTTCCACATGAAAGCATTATTTCAGAATTGAACAGACCTTATGTCAGTACATTTTCTTGGAGGATTGCTTAGTTCATGAATTTTTTAAAATCAGTAAGTAAAAAAAGAGAGGGAGAGAAAGTAAAAATGAGGATCTTTTGGGAGAAGTCTAACAAAAATAGCTTTGCTCCAATTTGTTTTGGTTTGCCTTTGAGTCAGCAATTTAAAAAAAAAAACAGATCTAATCGATTGAACAGTCTTTTCCACCTGCAAAAAGTACTAATGTAAGCCACTGCAAGGTAAGTCAGTCAATAACCATTTATTAAGCACCTACTATGTGCTAGGCATTGTGGATACAAAGAAATGCAAAAGTTAGTTCACAATCTAATCAGGTAAGAAAAAAAAAAAATATATATATATATATATAAAGCTGAAAGATGCAGATGGGAAAAGGAGGGGAGGTACTGGCTGGCATAATGAAGTCCTATAGCCTAGTAGAAAATGATATGTCTGCTCTGGATCATTTCCTTAAATCTCTAATTTGTATCCTTTATCTCCCCCAATCTGAGGAAGGAAGGGATGGGACATAAGGGCAGGAGACCAGTTGTAGAGTTGATTTACTCTTGTGGGAAGATGAATTTACAGAAATGGTAATGAAGTCCAAGTGAGAAATGATGTCAAGCTCAAAATGATGTCAAGGTCAAAAAGCAGGAGGGTGCAGTGAAAACAGTCCTGAAATTGAAGGCAAAGGACTTGAGTTTAAATTCCGGTTCTTTTACATATTATCTGTGTAACCATGGGCATATCAATGCCTTTTTGGGCCTCCATTTCTCTATGTGTTAAGTATGGAGGTTGACCTAGGTAATGTCTAGAATCATTTACAATTCTAAGTCTGTGACACTATAATCCTATGACCCTATTGTATATGTACCATTTCTGATGATCAGGCTATAAGTTAGGACATTATCACCCAGCTGAAAGATGGAAAGGTGTCATTGAAATACTTGCCAGTTCTTATTGCACCATGATACCTTTCCTGAAATATTCACTAGAGGCGAGACCTGAAAGCAACATTTTATTTTCAGTGTGTCTTTGTCATAAACGTCACCTTCAAGACTTGAATTCTAATGAGCGCCCTTGGATAGGTGGAAAAAAATCTCTCTAACTTCACAAAAGACATGGAACCTTGTAAAACATGTAATAAAAGCAAAAATTAAAACTGGGAAGTAAGGAAAGAGAAGGGAAATGGAGGAATGCAAATGTATTGCAATTCTACCTTCAACAAACTCAAGCTCTTTTGTTCCCTGACAATCTTGTTTTTACAAAATAGAATACCTCTCACATAGACACTGTCTCAACGCCACTCCTGTTTCTAGTTTTCAGAATATCTCTGGGCTTACAGGTATGCAGCTACAAAAGTTCTTTATCATTCAAATAAAACAAGCATCAAAAATATTTCACAAAGAATAGAAGATATCCTTCCCCTAAGCAAAAGAATAATCAGCTTCATTTTTCCTACCACCAGCTTGATGAAGCTAGCCTTTGACAGACAGATGGAGAGAGCCCCTGGGCAGAGAAAAAAGAGAATGTCTCCTTCCCCTTAGGTTTAGAAAGTGTAAGTAGCACCCTGACTGTGTAGCCTTTGGAGGAACTGTAGCTAGGCTGGAAAGGGAAGGGGAAAGCCAGTGAGGAGCTTCTTCCCTCTCTATTCTCTCTTGCTTCTTTCGCACTGAATGTAGGAGTTGGATGTAACCTTGAGATCATATAGTCCAACTCGCTCCTGCATCTTTCTTTATTATGATGAAGATGATAATGGTCCTTACCTCCGGTTGAAACTTTACAGCAGGGAGCATTGTTAAAGGCAGTGGAGAACTTATTTCTAAGTTATAACTATGTATGCAAAAACATCTAGTAGCAGGCAAGCATATCCAAGTGTATTTCAGTATCTGGGCTAAAACACCCACCACTTTGCTTCTATTTTTTTTTTTACTTACTTATAAATCAATTTGATTTATTTATAAATTTGTTACAAACAATCTCATAAAATTGGGATGGGCATAAGGACTATACCTGGGGTCACATAGCTTGGTGGGTAGAATTCCTACTTTATTTACTAGTCAATGTTGCAGCAAAGGTATTTGAACTGAAGATTTATATGAGATATATGTTAATAAGCTTATTGAGGTAAGAGTAGGAACAATGTATTAGAAAGAAAGGAACTTCACTAATATAAGAGAAATGCAAAACTAAACAATCCTGAAGATTCACCCTTAGCCTTGCAAATTGGCAAATACAATAAAAATTGCAATGCACTTTGTAAAAGAGTTTATGAATTATAGGCACATTAATGCATTGTTGGAAAGTAATTTGGATTTAAGCAAATATAGAGGCTAAGAAGTCTATATATTTTGAACTAGAGACTTCATTACTAGGCTTATATCCTAAGGAAGCTATTGACAAAAAAAAGTCACCCTCTATATAAAAATATTTACAACAATACTTATTTATGATAGAACAGAATTAAAAACAAAGTAGATATTCATTGATTGGGGAATACTAAACAAGTTGGGTTACAAAATAATAGAATATTACTGTGTTGTAAGAAATAAGTGATGACTACAGAGAAGTATAGAAAGATTTACATGAACTGATGCAGAGTGAAGTAGAGACAAGAAAACAATACAACAATGCAAATGGAAAGAAAACACACATTAAAATAAATCAAAAGTGAATTTAACAATGATCGAATGAAGAGATATGAAAAGACACCTTCAATCTACCCCTTAGGGAGGTGGAAGGGCAAAAAGTTTTTTTAAATTGCATGTTTTAGACTTTTTCAATGTTTAGATTAGCTAATACCTAGATTTTCAGCTTTAAACAGTTTTTATATTAAAAGGCTCTCTAGGAAGGAGAGAGGAAAATATTGAAGATAACTACGATTATTTAAGAAATAAAAGACATCAATAAAAACTTATTTAAAAAGAAATAAGAGAGCCTGGAGGCAGAAAAACCAATTAGGAGCCTATTGAAATAATTGCAACAGGGACATCAAGGGCCTGAACTAAGATGCTTTTCTGGGACTGTTGGATCAATTCAGTCTCATTTAAATTTTAGAGTAATAAGATCAGTAAATTAGATCTGATTTTAAAGAAAAGACCATTTATATTACTTTAAAATTTTGCCTTAATGTGACCTTGTACCTTTTTTTAAACTTTGTTAGAGAAAAATGATTTTTAAAGCCTTAAATTTGGTGAAATTTACTTTTTTTCCCAAAAGACAACCTAATATTATGAAAAATAGACTACATGTATTAAGAATATATCAGAGAGGCAGTGTGGATAAAGAGCTGGCCTCAGATTCATGAAGAGCTGAGTGTAATTTAGGAAGATGCTCTGACACATAGAGGTTGTATGACTAGGTAAACCAATCCACCTCTCAGTACTCAAGGCAACTCTCTAAGATTAATATATTGTGGATCACCTGCAGGTCTACATTGATAGAAGAGTTTTCTTCCCTGAGACAAGCTATATTGCTCAAATTATAACTCTGCGGAGGGGTAGTATTGGGGAAAAGGACATATGTACATCATTTTCTAGAAATAATAATACTAATATAAACTTTTAGCCTTCTCCTTTACTGCCCAGAACAAAATTTGATTGTGAGATTCATGTCTGAGAAATATGAAACAGGTTGTACAGTTGTAGCATAGGTACAAGAGAGACAGAGACAGATATACACACAGAGATAAGAGAGAGATGAGAAAATGAGAGAGAGAAATGATACAGAAAAAGAGGGAGGGAGGAAGAGAAACAGAAATGAAACAAAAGAGAGACAAAGACAGAGACAGAGAGATAAAAAGACAAAGACAGAGAGAGAGAGACAGACAGAGAGATAGAGAGATAGACAGAGACCCACAGAGAGAGACACACACAGTCACAGATACAAAAACAGAAAGACAGAGACAGAGAGACACACAGAAACACTGAGAGACAGAGAGGGAGAGAGAAACATACACAGAAAAACACAGATACACACAGAGACAGACAAACAGAAACAGAGACAAATATAGATAGAGACAGAGACACAGAGATAGAGAGAGAGAAAGTCAGGGCAAGAGACAGAGAGCTAGAGACAGACAGAGAAACAGACAAACAGAGACAGAGACAGACCCGCTGATCCATTCCTCAAATAGGAAAACAACAGATTTGGAATAATAGCAACAGGAGATGTTTTGGAATAATAGGATCTGAATTTGAAGTCTGGCTTTGTTATTTATTTACTAGCTCTCTGACCTTGGGAAATTATTTTATCTCTCTAATATTCAATTTTATTGGTCATAAATTGAAGGAATTGGAATACATCAAGGGTTCTTAACTTTTTTGTGTCGTGGTCCCCTTGAGTAGTTTGGTGAAGCCAAATTCCTGCTCAGAATGTTTTATAGGCACAAAATAAAATACATTATCAAAATATTAAAAGTTCGAAGACCTAAAATCAACCTATGTGCCCCAGGTTAAGAATTCCTGAAATAAATGGACTTTGTTTCCATTTAAGTTTAAATCAATTCTCTTTTCTTTTCCTTCTCTTCAGCCTCCTCTTCTTCCTCCTCCTTTCTCTCTTTGACTCGATCTCTAATTCTTTTTCTATCTGTTTCAACAAATGATAACTTCTCTAAAATAATGTCTGATTATCTTTTTTTCCTTTTTTGCTAATATGGCATGTCTTCATATATGTATAAAAAGTGCAAAGAAATGGAAATGGATAGAATTACAAAACATTGAGGAAAAGCAGCTGGGCATACTTGACAGTTTAAATTATGTTTTTGTTCTTCCTCCAATTCTTCAGTTCCTTTCTAATGTCCTCAGTCTTACAAGAATATGGCCTGCTTTGCAAGCTTTAATTTTTGTTTAAGAAAGTAAATGTGATTCACTGATTCTTCTTTCATTATAGCTTTATGAGTGAAGTCTATCTAAAACCAAATAGCTACTGCTGTCATCATGCTGAGTTCTATAATTGGACTAGAAGTTGAATGAGCATTTCTCTTATTTAAAAAAAAAAACCAACCTGGCTGCTTGAGGATTACTAGTTGCCAAATTTACATTACCTCAGGGAAAAAAAATCTTTTTTTTAAGGAGTTAATTTGCTGTTAGAGGGAAAGGGGGTGTATAGCAGGGCCTCTGCCCTTATAGTCTCTTCTAAAGTGAATCTTAGGTTCTCTAGAACAGATAGTTTCATCTTGGAATTCAGCTCCTCCCCCTGAAAGAGCCTTGAGTGATTGGTAAGAGCAGCTGAAGAGGTATGAACAGTACCACAACACCATTTCTTTTCTTCACAGCTGCCTTCTTTTCAAACCTTTGAGTATTTCTTATTGATATAGCTGTTGCTAATCACAGAAGCCTACATGGGGGAAATTAAGTGGAAAAATTTACATATTAATTTCCCAAATTCTGAGTTGTGTTTGTGGGAAGAGAATGCTGGAATGGATGAGGAAGAAGAAAATAAATTCAATTTGACCCTTATTTATTAAGTATATAACCTACTATATAAGAGATATGTAATCACCTATAGCAATGGGAACTGTTCTCATCTTAGTTTTGAGAACTAAGTTTCATTAGATTCATAAATAAAAAACATTTTTAGTACGCATTCTTCAATGGATGTGTGAGCTTATCAAATAGGATGCTACCTGTAAATTTAAGTCTACCCACCCATGCTTTCTTATCCTTTATGGCTGTACTATAAATCCTTCACAGAAAGCCCATATAACACATTGGATACTTGCTTTCTTTTAGATATCTTGAAATTATGGGAATTTAATCCATTCAATGGAAGATGTAGATTGAGCCTTTATTTTTTCCTCATTTTTGTTATATAACCAGGCTTTTTCATTATTTAATTAAAGAGTAGGTCTCCATATCTCACCCAGATTGGAAGTTCATAGACTACTACAAGCCTGATCAGTGCTGGAGTTTTGACCTGCTTCAATTCTGACCTCAATAAGTTTCTCTCTCTTTAGGCAATCTAGAGACTGGTGACTCTGTAGTCTCAGATATTCTCTCCATATTAATACTGAATTTAGTGCAGATACTGGGTCAGCTTAGCCCTCTACAACTTAGAACCCCTTAGCTTATGAAATCTGCCAGCCCTATTCTCCATGGAAAGCAGAGATTACAAGAGTGCACTATCAGGCCCAGCTCATTCCTTTTCCAGTCCAACATCATTCTGATGACTGCTTCTCCAATGCAATTGTAATAAGTTACATATTGTTCAAGCCTACGTCTCCACTGATCTTTGGGTGAATTTCAACTTTTAAGTCTTTGGAAATTGTGGTTTTCCATGATATAACCCCCTTAGAATGATACTGATGTTAAAAAATGGGTCTTTGTTTCATTGAGATATTTTGGGATCATTAAAAGCATTGTATTTCTTTTTTTATTTATAAAACATATGCATGGGTAATTTTTCAACACTGACCCTTGTAAAACCTTTGGTTCCAAATTTTCCTGTCATTCCCCCCATGCCCTCCCCTAGATGACATTCTCCAATTGATGGGCATCCATTCAGTTTCCAGTTTTTAGCCACTACAAAAAGGGCTGCCACAAACATTCTTGTACATGTGGGGGTCTTTCCTTCCTTTAAGATCTCTTTGGGATATAAGCCCAATAGAAACACTGCTGGGTCAAAGGGTATGTACAGTTTGATAACTTTTTGAGCATAGTTCCAAATTGCTCTCTAGAATGGTTGGACCCATTCACAATTCCACCAACAATGCATCAGTGTTCCAGTTTTCCCACATCTTCTCCAAAATTCATCATTATCTTTTCCTGTCATCTTAGCCAATTTGAGAGGTGTATAGTGGTACCTCAGAGTTGTCTTAATTTACATTTCTCTGATCAATAGTGATTTGGAGCACCTTTTCATATGACTAGAAATAGTTTCAATTTCTTCATCTGAAAAAAGGATTGTATTTCAAAGGCAATCTAGCTTGCCCTCCTTTTCCTATTCAATTCTGAATCCATCTTCCATGTTTGCCTAATTTAAGGAGTCAAACAATCTTCTCTCCTGTTTCAATGATATGAAATTACTAGTTACCAAAGTAGCAGTCATTTCTAAAATATGATTTTCATAAATGCATGGAAGATACTCTATGGGAGGGGGAATATTAAAATAATGTCTTACTTTCCTGAACCAAAGGACCAACTTTATGACTTGATTGTTCATTTGTCTATATATCATCATCTAGAAAACATACATTCTTCACCCACTTGGATTTTTCTCTTAAGTTAAGCTAAAGTCTCTTGGCTGATGATGATTGTCATTAAGAATGTTCTGCAACATTTCAGGAGTTGATATAAATTGAGTATTATCACTTACAAAGCGGGGCATCTGAAGAGCGTCTCCATCTATAAGGAATCTCTTTTGCATTTTGACTCTTCATGACAGGAGCAATCATCTTTTGCAAGCATAGTTCTCCCCATTTTGTGCTTTACCATATAAAAATCAGGCTTATTGAACAGAGTTGTCTTTGTTTTTATCTTTCAATGAACCTTGTGTGATTTTCACATATGCATTGGAGATACGTAGTTGGAAGTGATCTTAAAGATAGTGTCTTGCTTTACTTAATCAAATGTTTTGTCATGGTTGACAAAAAATAAGAATGGAAGATCTCAGTTGTACTAATATAAAATAATTTATACTCTACACTGTCATCAGTGTGGAGAACTCTCAGTGCAGAATCTTCCTCCATTAATGTAGATCAAATTACTCTGTGATTTAGATAAGTCCTAAAGAGTTATTCCTGGCATACATGGGGCAACTGACTTGTCCAAGGTCATATGAGCTGGTAATTTTTGGAGAGTAAAATTTGAACCCCTGTCTTCCTGATTCTGATGCTGGATGGTTTATATCTGCTGTAGAATATTATTTGTTGAAGCCTTCCTATTCCCTTCTCATATATCCATTAAGGATACCTTTTATATGTGAATATATTATCCTCATAAAGATTTTTTTAAAGATGGGAGAGTGGGAAGATGAATCAGTAGTTATTTTTCTTGCTTGTCTTTAAAAAAAATCATGACTTATGTGCAAGTATTTGGTATACTCAGATCTTCCAGTTATCTTTAACAATGGGTCTCTTATAGCACAGGCCTTTGGGCATACTTGGTTTGATCCAGCTGTAATTTCCAGCTTTATTTTCTTTAGTGCCATTTCTGCTTTTTTGTGCAATCAGGAGTGGGCTGAAGCTATCTCTAAATGACTTGCAAGAACCAATTCTTAAATTTTTCAGCATGATCTCTTACACCTTAGAAACATTCAGTGTTTTCAGGGGGTTATTTATTGTTTTGTAGATTTGTTTAGACTTAAAAGTGTTTGTAATGAAAATTACACTTAAAAGTATGTTTCTATATTTCATTTTCCATACAGCCTTGTTGTTAAACATTGATCAGCAGAGCTAAAGGTCAGCAGTAGTGAAGTAGAAACCCTTGGAAATTATTATCACCAGACTGGGGACCTGGTGATTGCAGGCTAATATATCAACACAACAACAACAATAATAGGCATTTATAGAGTATTTTAAGGTTTGCAAAGTATTTTATATCTAAAACCTTATTTAATCTCACAAAATCCCTTTATGTTACCTAGAAGGGACTGTAGTGTTAGAATCCAAATGTGCTAATGGCACTGTCATTGGTGAAGAGTGTTTCCTGTAGGATTCTCTGCAGATCTTCCTCATATTTTGTTTGTTCATTGATCTCTTAATTTTATCTATTGAGATTATTTGACTTTGTTGAGTAAGAGTTTTATAAGTGTGTTCTACCTTCTGCTGCTTTTTATAGTTTTAAATGAGGAGATAATATTAATAATCTTACTCCATCCTTTCTCCATAAGATTTTACAAATAAGTTTATACTCTCAATTGATGTCTTTGTATATCTTTTCTCTGCCAAGGTTAGCTAGGTGTAGTGGTTTCTAGACTCTTTTTTATTTCCTGTTTGTATTGATTGAATTAAGCCAATTAAACTTGTGTTAAAATGTTGATACCTCATTGTTCCTGTATCTATTTTTTCATTTTTAATGCTTTCATTGTTTTCTATTGCCTCAATTATACAGCAAATTTTGGGGGATTTTGCATTTTTTATTCTTCCAGTTTTGTACTGATTTGGGCATTTTGCCTTACAAGTGGGTAGTAAGATTTTGTGCAGACAAATAACTAATTTACAGATGACTGCTACTTTGTTGACTAGCGATTTCATGTCACTAAATTATAATCAACTTCATTTATTTGGCATTCACTATGTCCAGTGACTTTTTTCCTAACCTTTAATTAAATTAAATATTTGTGGTATAGAGTTATGAACTATCTCTATCAATCAATCCACATTTTGAAAGTACCTGTTTTCCACTGAATACTATACTGTATCATCCATAAGACTTTGCTCCCATTCATTTTTTTTAAATTTTTGAATAACTTTAAAAATGTTTTGCCATCTTCCCCCGTACCTAATCCTTTGCTTTGAAGTTAACAAGCATTACAGGGTATATTGATTTAATTTAGAAAGTCTTACCTATTTTGTCACAGAAGTTCTCTCATTCTCTATAATAATTATTGACTTAAAATAAGCAATTATCTGTATGGTGATGTTTCAAATAAATTATCATGTTGTAGAGTTTATCAGGAGACTCCTCCCCCATTCCATTTGCTATGGCCCCTCCATCCATCTTTTTTTTTTTCTTTTTTGCTGAGGCAATTGGGGTTAAGTGGCTTGCCCAGGGTCACACAGCTAGGGAATGTTAAATGTCTGAGACCAGATTTGAACTCAGATCTTCCTGACTCCTGGTGCTCTAACCACTGCACCACCTAGCTGCCCCCATCCATCTTTTTTTTAATAGAAGGCAACACATAATTAATTAATAACTCCACCTACAAACTGAAGAAAGGCTTTCCTACCCAGACACCTGGTGTCCACTGGGAGAAGAGTAGGTACTAACTTCTATAATAGAATCACATAGGGAACACATGTGTGGAGGGCAAGTCACAGTCTTTGAAGTCTGGCTTAGGAATAGTTTGCTCAAGTCAATGATGAGCAAGGCCACTTTGGTGCTGATTATTTTGCTTGAGTCACGCCTTCTGCAGAGATAATGTTACATACTTTAAGTAAAAGTTGAAATCTTAAGTTTGGAATCTGCAGATCTTTTTCAGGTTTGTTTTCCCAACATGACTCTCTCATAGCTGGCCCCTAAAGCAATTTCTTCAGTGATGGGATTGTTATGGTAAGAAACCAAAGTGCCATCTGCATCCTAAATTGGAAATATACATTTATATTCAAAATAATTTTTGGCTTAAGGTTTCTTAGCTAAATCTTCAAAGTCCTTATGTTAGTCATGTGAAATTTATATGTTAGGAACTTAATATTAATGATTTTCACCCTGAGAATATGTCCTTTCATTATGAGCCCACCTTTTGCACCAATTCTCTCTCAGTTGTCCCTGATTTGCCCTTTTGCAAGAGTCAACTTGTTCACAGCTGAAAGGGGTACATTTTTACATATATTTTTGTAGCCTTTGTATCTTAAAAGAATTTTCTTTGGAGTGAAATAAAGACTATTCCATATACCAACTTCTGTATCCCAAAGAAATCATTGCCCACATTTGGGTTGAATTCTTTTAGACACATCCTGAATTTTATACCAGTTTAGGGACATGTCAACCAACAGTCTCTTAAGAGAGACTCTTATAGCATAGGGAAACACTTAAAATAAGCATTGCAATAAAAAAATGATAAAAAGAAAAGGAAAAAATAAGTTTAAAAAACCCTCTTACTCTGAAGTATCCCATGAATTTTTTGTTTTTGTTTTTGCGCCCTTCCTTGTTAAAAAATGGAATGCTACCAATGCCCTCATTTGCCTCTCCAGAGGATCCATGACTCATTTTCTGGTTTCTATCTTCTAGTTTTATTTGTTTTAAAGATTGATATAATTTAGTTTTTTTCTAATTATCTTCCAATATATGTTAATAAAACAAGAGGAAAAAAAGAGAAAGAAAAGTCTAAGACATACAATATATTCTACTAATATTGAATACAATAAGGAGAAGTTTAATTATCTGGTAAGCTTTCAGTTTTCTTTTTACCTTTCTCAGAATTTTGGCTTTAGAGATCCAAAGTGAAACTAGATGTCTATAAAAGTTCCTTTTAAAAGTAAACACTTAATAAATTCAAGTTTTTTTTGATTTGTTGTCAGGTCATAGAATTCCAATACTCATATTTTACAGACCTTTCTAGTTCTTAAGTAGCTCTAGAAAAAAATACATCTCCCCCATGCATAAGGCTGCTGTCCTTGACAGGTGTTTGTCAAAATTCTACCTTCATTTTACTGTGTGACCTTGAAGGAGACAACATTGACTTTGAATTACTGATAAAGCTTTTGTGTCATGTAAAGGACTAAGATTTTCACATATACACACACAAAAGTTATTAGAGAATTGTTCATTATATTATGAATGGGGCAGTCTTCATGAGAAAAGAACTCCGTCCTCTTTGTACTTAGCTAACAGTGGAGAATTTACCATTACTAATAAATTGTTCAGTTATTTTTTTCATTTGTGTCTGATTCTTCATGATTCCATTTGAGGTTTTCTTGGAAAGATACTGGAGTGTTTTGCTATATCCTTTTCTAGCTCATTTTACAGATGAAGAAACTGAGACAAACAGATTTAAGTGACTTCTCCAGGGGCACACAGCTATCTGAGACTATATTTGAACTCAGGAAGATGAGTCTTTCTGACTTTAGGCCCAGCATTCTATCCATTGTAGCACCCACATGCTCCTTCCACCAAAATAACTCATCAAATAGAATTCCCAAGGTAGTATATAAAGATCAGAATTTATTTAAGCTGTATTTTTATCATTTACAACTTCCTTTTTCATCATAGATATATTTTGTTAGTTGATAATTTATGTATTAGATCAGGAAAATAACTAAGGAAAAAAGTATGGGAGATGCCTCTGAGATTACATCACTGAAATAGTAGCAGCCAATTTTTCTGACTCAGAATTTCATTGTCAAATCAGGCTAGAGTAGTTTCCTTTCCACTCTATACAACATCAGAGAGCCAAGCTTGCCAGTCTGTTCCATTCAGCAGCTGGATATAACCCAAGGGGAAAAAAAGCTGAATTAATTAATGAGACATTAGAAATGGAATAGCTACTTCTTTCCAAGTGGGTCCCCAAACAAACTCCACTGATAGAAGGGGTTTCGGGATCTCTATTTCTCACAGGGGTTCTAGGGAACCCCTAGGGAAGTCTTTTGCTTTAATTTCACTTTAACGAAACAGGTGAAAGGCCATTTGGTACCAGCCAATTCATTTACTCCAGCTGTCGGGAGAAGAACCTAGTTGCTAGGCAACCCGAGTCTGCCTCTCTTGGTCCCTACATCAGACTATGAAATTGAGAGTTGTTGAGGCTGTTGTCTTAGGGCAGTCAACTTAAAGCTGAAATGCTTCCAGGTTGTAGGTATTCAAATCCACAAATTTCATGATCCTTAACAAAAGTGCTTTATTCTTCATAATTTTGGGGGGAGTGAATATGGGCAACATATTAAGACAGTTCAGAGCTATATTTTTTCCACATGAAAATAACAGGAATATGACTTTATAATCAGAACTAATTTACATTTTAAAAGATGAACAGATTCACAGCTGTATTTCAGATACTCTTTCCTGTTAACTTATCTTCTTTTATTTTTATCTTTCTACTTCTCTTTTCCTTCCCTTTTATATTTTGTGCTTTCCTTTTTTTTCCCCTTCCCCTTCTTCCTTCTGGACCTCCTTCCTTCTTCTTTTCCCTTTTTTTTTCTACAAAAATTAATTCTGTCATATTTTATACATCAATCTTTAACTTATTGCTTGCTCATTGTGACAGTGAATTTGAAATAAAACTCTGGTTTTTCTTTAAAGCTTGTTCAGTTAATATTTGCTTCTAACTTCTTGCCCCCTTTTCGTTTTGGTTTTAACCCTTTGATTTGAATGGGTTATTAACAGTTCACTACCCCAAACCTGCCAATTCTTCTCTTTCTAGTTCAATGTATTCTGGGCAAGTAGATTTATTACCTTTCTTCCTACAGCTTACCAAGCTGCTCCTCTGCTTCTACAATTCTCTTGGCACATCTCATTAGCCTTGAGGCCACAAAGATTTTCTGAGTCTCTTTGTTTCTCTTTAGCTCTCAGTTTTTTTTTTTTTTAATGCAATCCCCTCTGTGTGACGTACATGTAGAACATTCTTTTACATGCTTAATACCATGGAGATATTTCCATTGAGTGGCATTTAATTTGAATAGAGATGAAAAGAATATGCTTTTCTTTGTTCTTTCTTACTGACTCTGGAAAAGGCTCATGCAGGAAATGAGAGCAAATTGGTTTTGGTGAGTAGGCTGTCATTAGGGGCAATAGATACTGGTACTGCAATGGGGAATAGAGCTGAAAATGATTAAAGGGAAAAGTTGGATTTTCCTGGAGAAGTGACTACTGAAGACAGTAATATATTCCAAATATGGGCACCCTACAGTGGACCAATAAAGTATAGCCTTAATTTGTCACTGTGGAGAAGCAGTTAGCAAAAAAGAATGGGAAAATTATTCCTTTGCCCACTAAGGATCTGGTCTAAATAACCCTCCTCTGAAAATTCTTTGTTGCAGACAAAACCATCTGACAGAATTTTTTAAATGATTAGGAATAATTAATGGTGTATTTCCTCATGTAATGTTGAGGAACAGGGGCCTAGTCACCTTCCTTTTATTTGTAAATTAAAATATGCTCTTGTTAGATCAACTAACTGTAATCAGCTTAACGTGTCTCAAAGGGGGCTGTCATGAAGAAAAATACAGATATCCTTCAAAGCTGGAAAAGCACAAAGATAAATCATTATGATAGTGAATAATCTGAAAATGGTTGGCAAAATTTTTGAAAGTAGCAAAACTTTCTAATTAGCTAGTAGCTCTTTTGAACCTTCTCTGTCTGGACCATTGGTTCTCTTTTCTCCCTTTTCAATCACCTAGGCTCAAAACCTTTAGTTATCTTAGCTTTTTTCTCCTTTATGGCCTCTCCAATCATCCACAATAATACAACAGTTCTTCCATCAAGATGTGCTTTCTTCTTTATTCCTGCAGGAATGATCTTACCTCAGAACCTAATCATCCCACCTGTATCTGACTTATTGTGCAGTTGGTTCTAAGAACACTTCTTGGAAACAACACTTTTATGTGGCACTATAATGTGCTTGGAGTCAGGATGACCTGTATTCAAACCTGGTCTTGGACATAAATTAGTGTGACTTTGAGTTGTCAATTAAGCTCTGTCTGTCTCAGCTTCCTTGAATGTAAAATAGGGATAATAATAGCATCTACCTCCCAGGTTTGATGTGAGGATTAAATGAGATAATATTTGTGTTAGCACAGTGCTCAACCATAGTGAATCCTAATAAATGCGTATTTCCTTTCTCCTTCCACTTCCAATCTGATCTCTGTCACTTGCAAACTGGGAGGCTGGGATAACCTGCTTAACTTTGATGAACTTCAAGCTTCTCATTTCTAAAATAAAGTGGCTGGATTAGATGACCTTTAACTTTATTTCCAGTTCTAAATTTATAATCCTTGTTCCCCCAACTAGATTGGAAATTCCTTGAGGGTAAGTGCCACACATCACACTGCTTCTCTATGCCCCACAGTGACTAACAGCATCCCGATTAAGTGCTCAATAAATACTAATTGATTGATTTGGTCTGTCTGCAAGGATGATTTAGTTTAATTGTTTAAAATGTATTTTATAATACATGATTCAGTTTGGTTCAGGTCTGTTTGCTTGTAAGGCACTGTCACACATTATTGGTTTTCTCTAGAAAATTAGAGACCTTGATTAATGATAGGGGGTTAAGGGACAGCTCTGTAGCTATTAATACTCAAGTTGACTTAAGAAATATGATTAGTATCAGGAAAATACTTTCAAAAAGATATAGTTAGTGGGATAGAAATACTTGGGAGATTGTTTTGGGGGTCCTCCCTTTCCTAAATTTTTCTGGTCAAAACATGAGACTGAACTAGAAAAAACAAGAAGATATGGATAATTATAGTTATGATGTTATAAAGATCAGAGATTTTTAAATAAAGCTGTTACAACGTGTTTTGAATGAACATAGGATAGGTTTGGGTTGACAATAAATTCATATAGAAATGATTTGTCTTGTTGAAAGTTTGATGACTTCTAAATCAATATCAAATGCAGACTATTGTTTTTCTATGAATTCCATCATGAAATGAATTTCTCCTACCAAGATTCCCTTTATTTTGGGAGTCTGACCAGATTGAAGAAAGCTTTTGACAGGCCAGTTTTCTAAACTCTTCAGATTGGAACTCAGATCTAAAGAAAGTGTAATCTTAATATTTAAACTTAATCTTATCTCTTCCTTGACCTGGCTGGCATGGTGCTAATTCATATATTATAGAAGAAATATCTTCCTGATTTTGTAGAATTTCAGAATCACAGGATTTTCAGACTTGAGGAGCCAAGAGGCCATAGAGTTTAACTCTGCCAATATTTAATAGCCTTCAGGGTGGGAGAACTTGTTACCTCTATAGTCACCCAATTCACTTTTAGAAAATTATTTATTTAAAACGTAAATACAAAATAAGAAAAAACAAAATAGAAAAAGAAAGAAAAAGAAAAATATGTGTCCAGCAGAACATCAGAGAGGATTCAGAATATATATCAATAAATCTCCATTTCAAGAAAACATATATACTAATAGAAGACATTATATTCATGACTGTGCATCTTTACTTCCTTGTACACAACCTACACATCCCCCCAGATATATCTATCTATATACACAAATACATATCCCTATTTACATATATATGTATATATATATATACACACAAAGACCCTATTTACATATATACATATACCATGCATATACATATGCATATACACATACAGAAGATGTACATCTAAAATAATATTAAAATGGCTGACATATAATTTAGATTTCTCTATTGAATCTTTAAGTTTGACTTTGAGATCAATGATTACTACTCTCACTTTTTTTCTAATAAATTCTACTCCTGATTATTGTTATTATGCTTGTGTATATATCTTATTTCCCTATCCCTGTTAACTCTTCTACTTTAGTTCTACTCCTTAACTTGTCTGGCTATTATTACTTAATCTCCCCCCCACCCTGTCTTGAGTCCCTCCCTGATTTTCTTTCTTCACTTTTTATCTCCCTCTTTATCCCATTCCCATTAATCTAAACTCCTTATCCCACTCCCATTAATCAAATACTTTTCAGTATTCCACCTTATCCTACTTTATCCCCTTTCTATTAATTTATGCATCTTGTATCACTGCTGTAACTCTACACACCTTCTATTTCCCATATATGTATGTATGTATATATATATATATATATATATATATATAATATATCAATCATGTCATGTAGCATAATTACTACTTACTTTTTTTAGACAGTTTTGCTTTTCAGAGTCAGATCATACTCAATTCTTTCCCAATTTTTCCTTTGAACTACTCAGTTATTAATGTCAGTCTTAGACATATGGTTTATATTTCCACATATGGAGCATTAACAGTTTGTCCTTATTAGGTCTCCTTAAATTAGTCTTTGTTGGTGGTTCTTATATGTTAATTTTCTATTGCATTCAGGTTGTTTAATACATCCTTTTTGAGAAAATCTGCAAGTTCATTGAATATATATATTTTTTTCATTCAATGTTATACTTAATTTTGTTGGATATAATGTTTTTGGTTGCTAGACGTAGTTATTTTGATTGTTGATATATAATATTCCAGGACTTGTGGTCTTTTACGTAGCTGCTGATAAATCCTGTACAATTCTAAATATAACTCCAGAATATTTGAATTTTTTGTTTTGTTTCTTGTAGAATTTTGTCTTTGATCTGAGGATTTAGAAATTTAGCAATAACATTCCTATGTGTTTCTCCCTAGGATCTCTTTGAGATGGTAAATGGTGAAGTATTATTATTATATTATTATTCTTGTATTATTGTATACAGATTCTTTTTTGGCCATAGCTTTCAGGTAGTACAATTATATGTTTTCTTTTTGGTCAGTTCTCTATATCTGTTGTTTTTCTTATATTTCACATTTTCTGCTTTTTTTTTCATTCTTTATATTTTGTTTTGGTATTTCTCAATCTCTTATAGCTTCACTGGCTTCCCCTTGGGGCCCACAGACAGCAGATAACAGGGGCAGAGTTCTGAGGACACTCAGAGGTGAATTCTGCCTAAGTTCACCTCTCCGGAGGGCGGGGACGGTATTGAGTACACCTCAGTAATGAGGAAGAGCCTCCTCACCCCTGTCATAACGTGAATGGGGCTTCTCCCTCCTGGATCACGTGAAGTGGGTAAACAGGGACTATGGGGAAGGGCTCCTCCCTCCTGGACCAGTTGAGGAGGGGACTACCCTCCTGGATTAGGTGGAGTAGGGGATTATAAAAGAGGGTAAACAGAGGCTCCAGGAGCTGCAGCCTTAAGGTACTACTTTAGCAGGCTGCCATGTAACATCAGGAGCTGCCTTAGGCACTACCAGTGTTGCCTTAACACACTGCCGGTGGCTGCCATGTAAGAGGGCACTAATGGCAATACTGGCAGACTGTCAACATGCTGCCAGGTAACATCGAGCATTGCCATGTAATAGGGAACTTCAGTTTGTGATATCATGTAATAAAGACCTGTTGGCCAGCCTTTCGTATCTCGGGTGTTCTGTGGGGATTATTCCCTGCTTTAGAGAAGCAGGGCCGGAGATGTCCAAAGAACTGGGAAATAGATAAGAAACCAGTTGATGACACAAGGGGGAGTCTGCCCCCCGAGGAGGGAGCGGTGGGTAGTTAACATCTCCTACCGATGTGAGTGGTCGGGATTTAACGGCTTCCCATTGTCTAATTTTAATTTTCAAAGAATCATTTTTCTTCCTTATAACTCTAGATCTTCTTTTCCAATTGGTTGACTTTCTTTTCATAATCTTGTTTTCTGTGAATGGTTCTTGTTATTTTTTAATATTTTTCCTCAGTCTCTCTTATTTGGATTTAAAAATCTTTCTGAGTTCTTTCTGAGAAAGTAGCTATTCAATGTTACTCTCTGGGGTAGGAGATAGTTTTTTTTATTTTTGTTTTTTTACTTCAATGTCCTTCTCTGAAGATAATCCTTGTCTTCCCTATCTTCATGGTAACTTTCTATGATTGAGTTCTTCGCTTTCAAATTAGAACTTTTTAGTGTAACTACTTCTAGTCCTGGGGTTGCAGGGGGAGTTTTACTTCAGTTATCCCCTCTGGTCTTGAACCCCAAATCAAGAACTCTAGCTTCCTATAAGTGGCCATAGCCAGCAGCTTACCTGCCCCACTGCTTCTGCACTTATCAGGTATGATGGTTCCTTCTTGCCTAGGGTGCCTTCTCAGCAGCACAGCTGAGCTCGGAATTCCTTATCAGCAGAAGTTTCCACAATTTTCCTGGACTGAGGTGCCTCACTCCCCTCACTATCTGGAAAATTAAAGTTCCTGTAACTAGGCCAAGTCTACCTTCCAATCCATCTAACTCTAGGGCTCCCAGCTTGTTGTTTCAGTGGATGTAGCCCCGGAGATGTTTATACTTCACACAATTAAATCATACTTCTGTGGTCTTTCTTTGGGTCTTCTCAGGTTGTCCCAGTACGACCCTGCTCTGCCCCAAGTCTTAATTGTTTTTCACTGCTCTATATTTACCCTGAGGTGCAACTTTATTTTGTTTGTGGGGGAAGTTTGGAAAGCTTGGAATTTTCTGACTTAATCTACTACCTTCCCAGAATCCTCCCTCCCCAACTCTACTTTTTGTCAATTTTAGTGGTTAGGAAGATTTTCATTAGAATCTTATAATCTCAGGGTTTAAATGTCCCTGGTGGTTTTTGTTCAGCTCATTCCTATAACTTTCCTCAAGAATAGGATGAAATACTTCTTCAAATGCATCATTAAAATTTAGGTAACTATTTCTACTATTCTTAGCATTCTAGGGAAAAAATAGGAAAAGAAACTTCTGGCATCACCTGTATTTTTTGTGATCACTCCTTCTTTCTCTAGATCTTCTAGAACCAACCACTCCTTTAATAATGCTCCAGCATCTCAGTAGTTCTAGGATTGTTACTGATACAAGTATTCCTGATGATGTACCTCACAACTCATTCATGTTTTCCTATCCTATGAGACTCTTGTCTCTGTCCTTCCATAAATCCTTCACAGATGGGTCTATTCAACACACTGAGTGGATTTCTCTAAAACTCTTATTAATATATTCTAGAATTTTGCCAAGAATTAACAACAAGCTCATTAACTTGTATGATGCAGATTCCAGTTTGTTTCTATTTTGAGAAATGGGACAAAATTTAATGTTTTCTAAGTCAATCTTTCTTAATCTGGAATCAGGGAATATTTTAAAAAATATTTTGATAATCATAGTTGGTTTACTTTATTTTATTTTATGTTTTAAAAATGTTATTTTAAAAAGGGGTCCACAGGCTTTTGTAGACTGCCAAAGAAGTCAGTGAAACAAAAGAGGTTAAGAACCCTTTCCCTAGATAGATTCCATTCTCTATTCTCCATGCCATTTCAAAAAATACTAATAATGAATCAACAGTATTATCACTTCTAGTTCTTTCAGTTCTCTGGGATGTGGTTTATCAGGGTCTGGTGACATGAACTTGCTGAAGATATCCAAGTGCTCTTTTACCATCTTCTCACTTATCTTGGGTTTCATTTCCTGTTAATCATTTTGGTACAGTCATCCAAGGTGAAATATCACTCTTCTTTGAGAAAACTGAAGCAAAATGAGAGCTGAATCATTCTGCATATTTCATATGACTTCTTGTTGTTTTCCATTATTATCTTTTCAACCAACTTGAGCAATCATCCCAGCCCTTCTTTTGTCTTCCTTTTTTTCCATGATATAGCTAAAATGACAATAAAAAGCAAAAATACCCCCACCTTTTTAGTCTTTATTAACTATCCATCTCAGCTCATTCTGTACTTTATAGTACATACTTAGCATGTACTATAATATATAGTATATACTCCTGACTTCAGGCCTATAGAATAATTTTGTATTTATCCGGTTACCTTCCTTAGTTTTTCATATTTTAAACATCCCTTTTAAATCTGAATTGGTAGAAGAGCTCCATATAGATACATTCGTCTATTTAAGCAACTCTCTTTTCTCTTCTCCTTAAGGAATCATTTTTTCCCATCTATTTAAATTTAACTCATGTACTTCCTATCGCTCTTGGTCCAGTTTCCTCTGAAGAATTTTAAACCATTGGAGGCTACTTCTTCTCTAAAGGTTTTGAAATCCTCTAATTAAAGTCTATGACATACATCATGGAATTTAAATAGGATTTGTGGCTTGCCCCTAACACATCATCTCTACCCCCAAACCAATTCCTCATTGTTAATTAGAGTTTGGTTGTGAATAGAATTTCTCCTAATTGCTTCTTTAAGTAAAATCAGGAAATTATTAACTAGGTTGCTTTGGAGTAAGGGAGAAAGGAAGTAAAAAGAATGACAGACAGAGATAAACAGAAAGAAAAGAAAACATTGTAGTAGATGTCTAGGTTACAATCTTCTATCATCGAAATGTTGCACCTCCTCTTTTGGTTTGTGATTTTTTTCCTAAACTCATCTATTTTCTTCTCATGTCCAAGTAGAATATTTACTCTCCAAACAGAATATACTACTATGACAATGACAGTAAAACTACTGTTGATCCTGAGCCAAATGATCTCCAACAATGATTTCCTCTCCTTAGAGTAGGATTTGCTTATATGAATATATTGTTGGATTTACTCATGAGTATACTCTTTAAATACAATGTTTCATCAAACCCTTCATATCTTTTGTTCCTTTTATATAAAATATATCTTTCTAAAAACATAGTCCAGTAATAAATACTATCATACTAAGTTCTTATCTAAGACAAATTAGCATCTTTGCATTATGATCTCTAATTTGCCCTATTACTTACAATTTATACATTTGAATATAGACATTTGGGGTTCTAGATTTTATTGTTGCCTTTCTTCTTTGAAGTAGAAATGCTTGCCATATCCTGCTATTTTTCTTCCTGTTTTGTAGCTGATAATCTCTATGGTATCTGTCTTGGCAGTTTTCTTCTCCTTTCATTTTAATTTAAAAATCCTCTTGACAATATCTGTGATCCCAGGTAAATATATTTTTATTTTTGCAACTCTTATTATATTTTACTTTTGTCATTTAAGAAGCCTTAATTTTTTCTCCCTTCCCTCCACTGAATAAAAGGAAAAATATTACATTTTCAACATTCATTTTTTAATATTTTGAGTTCTAAATTTTTTTTTCTCCTATCCTCTTTTACCTTCTTTTCCAATACAGCAAGCAATCTGACACAGGGCATACATGTACAATCATTTTAAACATATTTCCATATTAATCATTTTTGCCACTGCTATATTTTGATCCATTGTTCATAAATTCAAATCCTGATATGTCTTCTTAGTTAGTTTACTTCCAAAATCTGTCTAATTCTTCTGTTTATACTTTAGACAGAGGTAGTGATTAAAGGATTTTTAATCCTTTGTAACATTTTCTATATTTCTTGCACTGGCATCATGAAGCATCAGGAATGAATGTTGGTCATTAGGTTTGACAAGTCTCTGAAGATTTTTATATAATCAAGAATTCTGAAATATATGATTATAACTTAATCTCTCCCTCTGCCTCATTTTTCCTAAATCTTGTTTATGCCCACTATAACCTCTAGTTTCTTGACCCTTCAGTGTTCCCCCACATATCAAGCCTGTCATGGCTTCACTTTTTTTTTTGTCTTTTCAATAATAGTTTTATTATTGGTCAATTCAATATTGGATAATCCTCTACTTTTGAATCCCTTGCTCCCTTGTCCTGTCTACTGATCATGCTTTGCCAAATCCCAAACAGGGATTACTCCCATCATTTGCCTTTACTTTTACTTGTTTGTGCTGGAAGAAATCAAGATGACTATGTTCACAGCAAATTTATGTTATCCAATATCATCAGCTCTTTCTGCAGAAAGGGGAACCTTTTACTCCTTTGTAATTTATTCTCCATCAAACATCCTTCAATTGCTACTCTTGAAGATTTTCCCGTCCAGCTTTCCACACCCTTTCATTTCCTCTTTCAACGGAGGACTTTATATCATACTTCAGGGAAAAAACAGGTTATTTATAAGTTCTCCTCTTACCCTCTTCTACATACCTCAACACTTTGACATCATCCATTTTCTTTTCCTTTATTCCAGTCCCTGATGAAGACTATCCTCTCCACTCCTGCATACAATCTCATCCCCTTTGCTTTCTCCAGTACATTGCCTTTACAATCATCCCCACTTCTTTTTAATCTTCATTCTTTCCTTCTCTATAGGCTTTTTCTTTGCTGCCTAAAACATATACAGACTTCCCCTATCCTTAAAAAAATGATGTTTTATGACTTGATTAAGCACTTGATTAAGTTGCTAGTCTGTCTCTCCTTTTCACAACATGAATCTTAGAGACTGTATTAAACATTCACTTTCTCAACCTACTAACTTCCCATGACCTACTCCTTCCTCTCCTTAGCCACACACAAGAATAGTCATAATCTTGATTCTGCCCTGACCCATAAAATGTACTACCATCCTGGTCAATAATTCTGAAATGCACTTATTCAACCATAACCTGTTAGCTTTCCAACTCTCCTTCTGCCTTTCCTTACTTAACTTTACTATTTATTTATACCATGCCCTCTAATCCATTAACCCCTTAACATCGCACTAGCCATTCTCTTCCCTTTTCTTCATATTGATCTCTTGGTGAACCAGGTCCATTCTATACTATTCCAAATCCCCTTATCATTTCAATGATTATGTTCTGCCAAGCAATAGCCTTGGAACACTCTCACTCTCTACAGACTGCTTCTTTCAAATGTGCTGCTGAATGAAGATGGAGAAAATCAAGTATTCCATCTGAGTCAATTACAACTTTGTTACGCAATCTCAATTGGACCTTCATTATAAAGTACATGTTACTTTTAAGATTTGGCAAGTGCTTTATGCATGTCATCTTCTTTGATGTCTACAAAAATTTTGTCAGATAGGTATTGTTATTTTCATTTTACTAATAAAAAAAGCTTAGACTAAGAGGTTAAGTGATTTGTCCATGGTTTCACAGGTAATAAATGAGATTTGAATTCAGGTGCACAAAACTTTTCTCAAAGTCCAAATTTTTCTCTCCTCCTTAATTCTTCTATTAGGAACTTTGTCTTTTCTGAACCTCCATTTCCTCATCTGTCAAATGACAGGATTGAGTTAGATGGACTCTGAGGTCAATTTCTTTTTCAGCTATTCTATTCTTTCTTAACCAAGATTTTAGTTAGGTGGGGAAGGCAGCTGAAGGCTATAAATGAACATCTGGCAGCAAATTTGAGGAAGCCAAATTGTCCTTATTAGAAACAATCTTGAAATTATAAATTGACCTAATTAAGCATTTAAATTACCCAGGTTTGCCAATTCCCTGTGTTGCTCTCCACTTTTTTTACAGTCATACTAGAGATATCTTTTCAAATGCATACAATTTATTCCAGGAGGCATCTCCAAAGAGAAATTCCTCGTAGAATTTAATTAGCTTTTCTCCATAAGTAGCAGATAGAAACTTTACTTAGATGCATTTTTAAAAAATTATAAACACATGAGCTACCACTGATGATAGTTATTCTTTGTAGAATTATTGGAACTCCTTTCTGCTCAGTTGGACTAACCAATACAATACCAGAAGTTCTGTTGATTAGAGAGGGATATCCCTGATTTAGAAGGATTTTCATTTCTTATGCAATTGATAAGAATTCCTAGGATGTTTCTATATCGCAAAGATAAAGCTGTTTTCTCACTTGCTTCACTTGAACACCCTTTCCTCCCAATTCAGGTTGCTGTAGGTAGTTAATGCTTAGCCTAAATCTGCTTGGATCTGGAGACAGTATTCATCTCAATATCAAGATGGATCAGGAATATTAATAATACTTTATCCTTGAAGAAGGGAATATATCTCCTTGACAAAATAAGTCAAATAAATTCTCATGACTGTGTTACCTTGCCATCAGATAATTAGTCTGAAGTGAAAAATTTACTCTCCATCATTGGTTGTGATTACAGTTTATACTATTATTAACAAAATGTGCTGGGGTCATTTATTTGTCAGCAAATAATTGTCTTATAAGAACTAACAAAATAATTTTAGAGGTCTGTGAAATTATAGGACAGAACCACAATAATGTCCAAAATTATTAACAGTACTTCCCTGAAAAAAATAGATATGACATGAATTCATTAAAATCATCAATGATAGATAACTCAGACATCACAGACTGCAGAGGACAAATGAGAGCTAATATAAATAGACCCAAAGAGGTTAGAAAAATGAATAGAATGTAATGAAATGTATGTAAACTAGAAAACCAAGAGCAAAACATCCAGAGAAATTTTTTTAAAAGAGATTAACCATCAAGGAGAAATGGCATTTAGAGAGAATAATGCTAAAAATGAAGCTTGATAGTAAAAGGAAAATTAGAAAGGTAGTTGCGGGATGATATAAGAGCAAAGAGAAAAAAATGTAATTTCAGCTTGGGGTCTATGATATATCAAACTATGAAAGAGCTAAGTGACAATTTATTTTTCTACAGCATGGTGATAGCACAGTAGGAGCCTCATCTTTCCAATTTTCTTAGTAGTTTTGGTAGAGGAAGATAAAAAGTTAAAAGAGGATTTAGGCTAATTAAATCAAGAAATGCATTATAAACATACCATTCCATGGCAACCTGAAAAATTAATGGCCTAGTTAATTTTACAACTCTATGGAACAAAATGGAAGCAATGTGATTCCCAAAGAATTACACTGGATTTGAATTTTGTCCTAGATAATTAATTGGGTAGGGTAGGGTCCATTACTTCTACAACTCTTTGTCAATTGTCAACACTAAGGTCAGGGACAGAGGAAGAATAAATAAAAAGAAATAGCATGAAATTGAGTAAAGGAAACTTTATCTTACCATGAGAAAATACTACTTATTAGTGACTGCAGAACAGTATCCCAAAGAATTGGGGAAAGTTCTGTGAGGGAAAAGATTTGAACTAAAGGCCCCCTTTATACTCTCATCAAAAATTTCTCTTAAAAAAATCACAAGGCTTACAACATAGGTGAGAAGGAAAAAGAGAGTATATAGAAAGTATTCCCCCACTATTTTTGATATATTACCATGAATTAAATCAGATTCTAAATATATTAGCTAAAATTATGCCTTGAAAACTTGGATGGATATGGTGTGAAGAAAAGTAGAGGAACTATCCAAGTATCCCAATGGCCTTAGGCAAGGCTCACCTTGAGACTACTATTTTTACAGATTTGAACCCTGTAACAAAATATTTGGGGCATTAGATGGATTAAGGATATTTCAGAAACTTTAGCCCATCTACCCAGGGGAGATTTTCCAAACAAAAATGAAAGATATTAGCTTAGTAGGCATGGTATAGTGGTAAAGTGGCTTGAACACAAATCACAGGGTTCAGACACAGTCCAATTCAATCTCTGTAATATAGATGAAGAAAGAGAAGGTCAGAAGGATGCATGACTTTGCTAAGACCACATATATATTATTTAAGTCAATATTTGTACCCCAGTCCTTTGATTCAAAATCCAGTGCTCTTTCTAGTCCAGTGTACCCCACTTCTGCTATTCAAATAAGAAATGCTAAATGATATTGCAGCTCAGTTCAGTGGCCTCCTCTGGTTAGTTAGTTGTTTTTTCCATTTATTTCTAAAAAGGTAATATTGTTTAGAAAGAAAAATAAATCAAATAACTAAATAGAGAAAAAATAGAGATCTTTCTCTTGGAAAAGAGCAAAGAAAACTCAATTGTGGGCAGAATGAACAGCTGGGAATTCTTGTTTCATGTACCAAGTATTCTTTCTTTTTAAGTCTTATAGAACTTCAAATCTCGAGGGGACTAAATATGATCTAGTTGAAATACTTTATTTTACAGATGAAGTCAACTTGAACTATAACAGCAATTGAGTTTCTCACCATGTTTATTTCTTTGGGTTCTAGGATTTATCAAAATGCATATATGTTACTTAAGAAGAAGAGAATATCCATTGACTGAAATTAGATCAGTAAAAATTTATGAAGCATTTGCCCTTTGCCAGGCACCATACTAAGCACTTGAGATAAAAAAAGAAAAAGGAAGGAAGAAAATTCCTTACTGTCAAGGAGCTTACAGCAATAAAACATGAACAATATTGTGGCATATTTTACATACACACATATATACACATATTTTATATAGGTATGCATGTGTCCATTGTGTGTATATGTTGTATTTGTGTGTGTACATACCTGTATATATATGCCTATAAAAAGGAACATATATACATATACATATATGTATATTAATTTCAAAAGAAAAACACCTCTATTAAGAGAGGTTAGGAAAGGCTTCTTCCAAAAGAAGAAATTTTATCTGAAATTTGAAGGAATTCAGGGAATTTAGGAGACATAGGCAGGAAAGCAATTTAGTCATGAGGGACAGCTAGAGAAAATGTCTTATGTGACAAAGCACAAGGAGACCATAATCACTGGATCCTATAATAGATAGAATATAAAGAGGTATAAGAAGATATTTAAGATAAGATGATGTCATGTATGAAGATCTTAGAAACCAGAGAATTTAACATATGACCCGAGGTAATATTGAGACATTGGAATTGATTAAATAGGAAAATGACTTGATCAGACCTTTACTTAAAGAAGATCAATTTGATAGCTGAATGGAAGATGGATTATATTAGGGAATAAGATTGAGGTGCTAAAGGCATGTATCCGAATGATGGAAGTTTTAGAAGAGAGAAGGAGGAATATAAAATATTGAAAAGGGAGAATAAACAAGTTTTGACCAAAAAAGAAAACTGGATATAAGGATATAAGTGGTGGTGAAAGAGATATTGAGGATGACATGTAGATTGTAAGCTTGGACGACTAAGTAGATGGTGGTACCCTAAACAGTTACAAGGAAGTTCAGAAGAGGATGGAGTTTGGGGAGAAAAGATAATTAATTTGGTTTTGGACATGTTGAATATACTATGTTTATATGACATATGGTTTGAGATATCCAATTGGAGATAGAACATTGGAAATCAGGATTCTGGGGATGAACAAATAGAAGCAAGAATAATTTACAGAGGGGCAGCTAGGTGGTGCAGTGGATAGAGCACCAGCCCTGAAGTCAGGAGGACCTGAGTTCAAATCTGGTCTCAGACACTTAACATTCCCTAGCTGTGTGACCCTGGGCAAGTCACTTAACCCCAATTGCCTCAGCAAAAAGCAAAAAAAAAAAAAGAATAATTTACAGAGAAGTGATAATTAAATCCATGGGAACTGATGAAATCAACATGACCTAATTTATAAAATAGATTGCTATGTCTTAGAAAATAGGTGCAGAATCCTGAGAGGAAGAAACAAAACAGAGTTTCTCTGTGGAAAACTTTGAAATCCAGTAAAATCCCAAGCATGGGATCCAGAAAGCAAAGGAAAAAAAGTGATCCAAGAAAGAGCAGGACAGCACTAGCAACCTTTTTGTTGCTGAAAAAATCACATCTATCTTAGAATTTTCAAGCTCAGATATTTGCTTTTTGTTTCTGTTCACATATCAATAAAAAGTGGTGATTTTGAAAATATTTATTTCCTGAGGGAGATGAGTGGAAGATAGAAAATGTGGCCAAGATAAATATGAAGATTATTTGGGCTTGCTACTAGTTATATGATTAACTTCAGATAATATAGTCCTTTAAGGCAAGTGTCAAAAAGTCAAAGAGTGGGTATTCTTCACTTATATTATTTTTTTAAGCTTTTTATTTGTATAACATATGTATGGGTAGTTCCCCAACCTTGATCTTTACAAAGCTTTCCAATACAAATTTTACCCCCAGTCCCCTCCCCTCCCCCAGATGGCAGGAAGTCCACTACATGTTAATAATGTTGAAATGCTTGAGAAGTTATGCAAGAAAAATCCTATCTACAAGAAAAAAAAAAAGAATCAGAGAAAGGCAACACAATGCAAGCAAATGTCAATAGAGATCATGAAAATGTTACGTTGTGGTCCATATTTCATGTCCCTCTTTCTGGGTGTATATGGTTTTCTTCAGTGAACAACTGGAACTGGTTTGAGACAATTCTTTATTGCAGAGAGCCATGTCCATCAGAATTGATCATCATGTAATACTGTTGTTGCTGTGCATGATGATCTCCTGGTTCTGCTCGTTTCACTCAGCATCAGTTCATGCAAGTCTCTCCAGGCCTCTCTGAAATCGTCCTGCTGGTCGTTTCTTACACAGCAATAATATTCCATAACATTCATATACCATAATTTATTCAGCCACTCTCCAATTGATGGGCATCCCTTCAGTTTCCAGTTTCTAGCCACTACAAAAAGGGCTGCCACAAACATTCTTGCACATGTGGGTCCCTTTCCCTCCTCTAAGATCTCTTTGGGATATAGGCCCAGTAGAAACACTGCTGGGTCAAAGGGTATGCACAGTTTGACAACTTTTTGAGCATAGCTCCAAATTGCTCTCCAGAATGGTTGGATCCGTTCACAGTTCCACCAACAATGTATTAGTGTCCCAGCCCTCCCACATCCCCTCCAACATTCATCGTTATCTTTTCCTGTCATTTTAGCCAATCTGACAGGTGTGTAGTGGTATCTCAGAGTTGTCTTAATTTGCATTTCTCTGATCAATAGTGACTTGGAGCAACTTTTCATATGACTAGAGATGGTTTTAATTTTATCATCTGAAAATTGTCTGTTCATATCCCTTGACCACTTATCTATTGAAGAGTGGCTTGAATTCTTATATATATGAGACAATTCTCTATATATTTTAGAAATGAGGCCTTTATCAGAACCATTACATGTAAAGATGATTTCCCAATTAGATGCTTCCCTCCTAATCTTGTCTGCATTTGTTTTGTTTGTACAGAAACTTTTTAACTTAATATAGTCAAAATTATCCATCTGGTGTTCAATTAGGAGTTCCAAGTCTTCTTTGGACATAAATTTGTTCCATCTCCACAGGTCTGAGAGATAAACTATATTACGTTCCTCTAACTTGCTTACAAAGTCCCTCTTTATATCTAGATCATGAACCCATTTAGATCTTATCTTGGTATGTGGAGTTAGGTATGGGTCGAGCCCTAATTTCTTCCACACTAGTTTGCAATTTTCCCAGCAGTTTTTGCCAAATAGAGAGTATGTATCCCAAAAGCTGTGGTCTTTGGGTTTATCGAACACTAGATTGTTAAGGTTAATGCCTAGGTTGTCCTGATAACCTATCCTGTGCCACTGATCGACTGCTCTATTTCTTATCCAGTACCAAACGGTTTTGATGACCGCTGCTTTATAATATAGTTTTACATGTGGTACAGCAAGGCCACCTTCATCTGCCTTTTTTTTTTCATTAATCCCCTTGAAATCCTTGACCTTTTGTTCTTCCAAATGAACTTTGCTAATATTTTTTCTAGATCTGTAAAATAATTTCTTGGGAGTTTGATTGGTATGGCACTAAATAAGTAGATTAGTTTGGGTAGTATTGTCATTTTTATTATGTTCGCTCTGCCTACCCATGAGCACTTAATATTTTTCCCATTGATTAGGTCTGATTTTATTTGTGTGGAAAGTGTTTTGTAATTTAGTTCGTATAGTTTCTGACTTTTCCTTGGTAGATATATTCCCAAATATTTTATCCTATCATCTGCTATTTGGAATGGAATTTCTTTTTGTATCTCCTGCTGCTGAACTTTGTTGGTAATATATAAAAATGCTGATGATTTATGTGGATTAATTTTGAATCCTGCCACTTTGCCAAAGTTGTGAATTGTTTCTAGTAGTTTTTTAGTTGAATCTCTAGGGTTCCCTAAGTATACCATCATGTCATCTGCAAAGAGTGATAATTTGGTTTCTTCATTACCTACTCTGATTCCTTTTATCTCTTTTTCTTCTCTTATTGCTAAAGCTAACATTTCTAATACAATATTAAATAGTAATGGTGACAGTGGGCAGCCTTGTTTCACTCCTGATCTTATGGGGAATGGTTTTAGTTTGTCTCCATTACATATGATGCTTGCTGATGGTTTTAAATAGATGCTACTGATCGTTTTAAGGAAAAGCCCATTTATTCCTATACTCTCTAGTGTTTTTAATAGGAAAGGGTGTTGGATTTTGTCAAAGGCTTTTTCTGCATCTATTGAGATAATCATATGGTTTTTGTTAATTTGGTTATTAATATAATTAATTATGCTGATAGTTTTCCTAATATTGAACCAGCCCTGCATCCCTGGTATAAATCCTACTTGGTCATAGTGTACTATCCTGGGGATGACTTTCTGTAGTCTCATTGCTAAAATCTTATTTAAAATTTTTGCATCAATATTCATTAGGGAAATTGGTCTATAGTTTTCTTTCTCTGTTTTCACCCTACCTGGTTTAGCTGTCAGCACCATATCGGTCTCATAGAAGGATTCTGGCAGTATACCTTCTGTCCCTAATTTCTCAAATAGTTTGTGTAGTATTGGAATTAATTGTTCTTTGAATGTTTGGTAGAATTCACATGTAAATCCATCTGGCCCTGGGGATTTTTTCTTAGGGAGTTGGTTAATGGCTTGTTCTATTTCTTTTTCTAATATGGGACTATTTAAATAATTTATATCCTCTTCTGTTAACCTCGGCAATCTATATTTTTGTAGATATTCCTCCATTTCATTCAGATTTTCAAACTTACTGGCATAAAGTTGGGCAAAGTAACTCCTAATTATTGCTTTAATTTCCTCTTCATTGGAGGAAAGTTCTCCCTTATCATTCTTGAGACTAACAATTTGATTTTCCTCTTTCCTTTTTCTTATCAAATTAACTAAAGGCTTATCTATTTTGTTAGTTTTTTCATAGAACCAACTCTTAGTTTTATTTATTAACTCAATAGTTTTCTTATTTTCGATTTTATTAATTTCTCCTTTTACTTTTAGAATTTCCAATTTGGTATTTAATTGAGGGTTTTTAATTTGTTCTTTTTCTAGTTTTTTTTTAATAATAAGTCCAATTCATTGATCTTTTCTTTCTCTATTTTATGCAAGTAAGCATCTAGAGATATAAAATTGCCCCTTAAAACCGCTTTGGCCATATCCCACAAATTTTGGTATGTTGTCTCCTTATTGTCATTCTCCTGGATGAAATTATTGATTGTGTCTATGATTTGTTCTTTCACCCATTCATTCTTCAGGATTAGATTATTTAATTTCCAATTACCTTTTGGTTTATTTTCTCCTGGCCTTATATTGCATGTGATTTTTATTGCATCATGATCTGAAAACGATGCATTTATTATTTCTGCCTTTCTGCATTTGATTTTAAGGTTTTTATGCCCTAATACATGGTCAATTTTTGTATAGGTTCCATGGACTGCTGAGAAAAAAGTAAACTCTCTACTGTCTCCATTCAATTTTCTCCATATATCTATCGTACTTAACTTTTCTAACAATTGGTTTATCTCCCTAGTTTCTTTCTTGTTTATTTTGTAGTTTGATTTATCTAATTCTGAGAGAGCAAGGTTGAGATCCCCCACTAGTATCATTTGGCTGTCTATTTCTTCTTGCATCTCTCTTAATTTCTCCCCTAGGAATTTGTGTGCTATTGCATTTGGTGCATATATATTTAGTATAGATATTGCTACATTATCTATGGTACCCTTTAATAGAATATAGTTTCCTTCCTTATCTCTTATGATTAGATCTATCTTGGCTTTTACTTGATCTGAGATAAGGATTGCTACCCCTGCTTTTTTTTGTTCGCCTGAAGCATAATAGGTCCTGCTCCAGCCTTTTACCTTCATCCTATATGTGTCACTATGTTTTAGATGTGTTTCTTGTAGACAACATATTGTGGGATTCTGGTTTTTAATCCAGTCTGATATCCGCTTCCGCTTTATGGGAGAGTTCATCCCATTCACATTCACAGATAGAATAACTAATTCTTTATTTCCTGCCATCTTATTTACCCAAGTTATGTTTTCCCCTTTCCTTTCCCCTTTTTCCCTTCCCCCCACCTCAGTACTTTGCTTTTGATGACCCCTCCCCCAAACAATACTCCCCTTTCCTTTCCCCTTTCTCCCTTCCCCCCTCCTCAGTACTTTGCTTTTGATGACCCTCTCCCCCAAACAATACTCTACCCTTTAGTTCCCCTCCCCCTGTTTTTACTCCTTTCCCCTGATTCTTCTATTTTCCCTTCTATTAGTTTGTCCCTTACTTTTCCTCCTTTCCCTCCCACTTCCCTCTAGCAACAGACAAGTTTCTATGTGAAATCTATGTGAAAGTTTCTATGAAGAAAAATGTCTGATATACACTTTTAGAGCCCAACCTGATGAGAGTAAGATTTACACAGTGCTCGTCTCCCTCCCCTCTTTCTCTCAATTATATTAGGTTTTCTTTGCCTCTTCAAGTGATTTTACCTTGTTTTTACCTCCTTTTTTTTTAGATCTTATTTTACCACTTTTTCCCTCTTTTCCCCAGTATGACAACCTTTTCCCCTCTAGTTCTCTTTTTCATATTATCAAAGTAATATTTAATTATACCCCCAAACTTTGAGTATCCCCCTATTAAAAATAAAGTTCTCAAGAGTCCTTTCCTTTTTAACTTTTTATGCATCTCTTGAGTTCTGTGTTTGGGTGTCGAATTTTTTGTTCAGATCCGGTCTTTTCATTAGAAATAGGTGGAATTCACCTATATCATTGAATGACCATCTTCTTCCCTGGAGGATAATGCTCATTCTAGCTGGATAGGTTATTCTTGGCTGTAATCCAAGTTCCTTTGCCCTTCGGAATATCTGGTTCCAAGCCCTTCCATCCTTCAGTGTGGAAGCTGACAGATCCTGACAGATTCTAATTATTGATCCTCGGTATTTGAATTGTTTCTTTCTAGCTGCTAGCAGAATCTGTTCCTTGGTGCTATAGTCCTGAAATTTAGCCACGATATTCCTTGGGGTTTTAATTTTGGGGTCTCTTTCAGGAGGTGATCGGTGAATTCTTTCAATGGTTATTTTGCCCTTTGATTCTACAATCTCAGGGCAGTTTTCTTTCAGGATTTCCTGGAAGATAGTGTTTAGATTCTTTTTTTCATCATGGCTTTCAGGAAGTCCAATAATCCTTAGATTGTCTCTCCTAGATCTATTTTCTAAGTCAGTTGTTTTTCCTAGGAGATATTTCATATTTTCTTCTAATTTTTCATTTTTTTGTTTTTGTTTGACTGATTCTTCAAGTCTTAGTGAGTCATTCACTTGCATTTGTTCAATTCTTATTTTTAAAGTGTTGTTTTCTTCAGTTACCTTTTTAAGTTCCTTTTGTAACTGGCCAATTTGTTCACTGCACTCTTTTTCCACTTCACTAATTTTATTTTTTAATAAATTGGTGTCTTTTTCATATCTCTTTTGCAGAGCATCATATCCTTCTTGCAAGATACTGTATCCTTCTTGCACTGATTTCAATTTATTTTCCCCATTTATCCTCCAGCTCTCTTTTGAGGTTCTTTATGCAATCTTCCAGAAAGGCCTTTTGAAACGGGGACCAGTGATGGTCGTTGCTGTTTTTTTCTTGATTTTTGTCTAAAGAAACCTCTGTATCTGAGGTCGTTTCTTTGCCTTGATAAAAGCTGTCTATGGTGAGAGCTCTCTTTTGCTTCTTCATCATTTTTTTTTTTTTAGACAGAGTGGATATCTCTTTAAGGTAGGGGGAAAAAAAAAAAAAACCTCGGCTGAAGACGCTTTGCCCTGGGGCACTTCGAGTTGACTTAAGGTGCTGGGCCGGTGGGGGCTAGGACTAAGTCTGAATTACTCCTTAAACAAGGCAAGTCTGCCAGAACACCTGTCCCCAATCAGGGCAGAGTGTCCCGAGTGCCTCAGATAAACTCCAGGTGTTTGGAATTTGGAGTTTGGAGTTTGGAATTTCTTCCAAGATAAGCCGAGCTGAGTTCCACCCTCACTTCCGGCCTGCACAGTTGTCGTCTATTTATCTCTCTGTCCGAGTCCAACTAACCTGATATGAAGTTCTCCAGAGAGCCGTGCCCAAATATTTCTGAGTTCGTTGACTTGAAGATCAGTTCAGAGGCTTATTTTATTGTTGATTTGAGAGAAGATCGGAGGAGAGGCAGAAAGTCACCTTTTCACTCCGCCGTCTTGGCTCCGCCCCTCTTCACTTATATTATTGAAAAGAGAGAAAAAATTCAACAAGACAACTAAAGCAGCCTAGAAAATCAATCCATTTGCGGGGCAGCTAGGTGGCGCAGTGGATAGAGCACCAGCCCTGAAGTCAGGAGGACCTGAGTTCAAATCTGGTCTCAGACACGTAACAGCTGTGTGACCCTGGGCAAGTCACTTAACCCCAATTGCCTCAGCAAAAAGCAAAAAAAAAAAAAATCAATCCATTAATAAGGCTTAAAAAAGTACAAAAAATGGAAAATTTGAGAATCAAAGGAAAGATAAAATTGAATACAAGACCATTAAGCAACTAAATAAAAATAAGACCTTTTTAAAAAACATAAAAATCAACAAAGATACATCATTAGATAACTTGAAGAAAAAAGGCAAAAATGTTAAATTATTAAGAAAAGTGAGCAGTGTAATTCAAAGAAAATTAACAGTAATAATTAGATCCAATTATACGCCAACAAAACCCAAAACTTAAGTGAACATTTACAACATATTAAACAGTCAGTCAGTGAAGGAGCACATATTAAATGCCTATTTGGTGCTAAGCAATGCTGTTGTTTGCCCTTCATTCTCAAAGAGAGCCATGGCATCAGGGAGGGGATGCAAGTGAATTGGACTTAAGTGAGGGAGGGCTGGGCAAAGTCACTTGCCTCATCTTCCCTTACAGAACTATCTGGACCAGTGGCCAGATATAGATCTGGATAAATGGAGATGGACCTGGATGAAATGGGAAACCTTGGTCTTTTTTTTTAAGCTGGGATCTTCAATAGGTCTCTGTTTGACGGAGGCCATGCCCATTCAGTGATTAAGACTAGGTAGGAATTGAGACAAAGAATACTCTCTTTCATCTAGTTCAAAAAAATTTAAATAAATAAATCTGGGAGGGGAAGACCCAAAGGGCTTCTGGCCAAAGCATGAATGATTGCTGTTTGCATTCAGTCTGGGTCAATCAGGATCCAAACAATGACCAAATGGGACTTGGCCTAGGACCTAGGTAGCCAATTAGACTGTACAAAGTACTGGGTATACTAAGAAAGGCAAAAGGACAATTCCTAACTTGAAGCTTATACTCTACTGGGAAAATTGGAAAAGTAAATTGGTAAGGCTTTTAACCTTTTTGTAAAATGGGTCTAAACATTCTAGATAACTTCTGGAGTTCTTTTCTTTTATGAGTTTACAGAGATTCCATTAAGGATGGCAAGAGTATTATAAAAACAGAGAGGGCTCAAATATTTTAGGATTAGAAGAACTGGAGACTGGGAGAATTATCCTTCCCTCAAGACATGAGCAGAAGGAGGCTGCTGTCACAAATATGAGCTGTCTTGATACTTTCTCTCATATCAAGACTAAAAGAGGTAAAAGCTCACCAATGACAGACCAAGGTCATAGGAAGTAGGAATGAAATTTCTAGATGCAGGAAAAGGAAGGGGGAGCTTGGGTAGCATGACATGGAGAGCTTAAGAGTAGTTAGCATGGGGGGCAGCTAGGTGACGCAGTGGATAGAGCACCAGCCCTGAAGTCAGGAAGATCTGAGTTCAAATGTGGTCTCAGACACTTAACACTTCCTAGCTGTGTGACCCTGGGCAAGTCATTTAACCCCTATTGCCTCAGCAAAAAAAAGAGTAGTTAGCACTAGAATGGCTATAGGCACTTAATAATAATAATTAGCATTATACAGCACTTACTATGTTCTAGATGCTGTGATAAATGTTTGCAAATGTCATTTAATTTGATCACAACAAATATGAAATTTAGATGTTATGAATGTTCCCATTTTAGATATGAGGAACATGAGGCAGAGTTAAGTGACTTTCCCAGGGTCATGTAGCTCATCAGTACTGAGGCTGGATTTGATCTTAGGTCTTTTTATCTATAAATTTAGGGCTCTATCTACTATACCACCTAGTCTCCCCCTCTTCTTTCCTTCCTTCCTTCCTTCTTTCCTTCCTTCCTTTTTGTCTTCCTTTTTGACTTTCTACTTTCTTAGTAAGGGAACTACAATATATAATTGTAGTTGTATTTGTGGGAGAAGGTTATTATTACTTGGGGGTTCAAGTATGATTTCTTGAAAGAAGTGATATTTAAATTGTACTTTAAAGGATGGGTAAAAATTCACTGAGCCAAAGATCACAGGTTTAGAATTGGAAGGAAATTTGGAAGCCAGATAGATGAACCCCCCTCATTTTACAGACGAGAATCTGAAATGCAAAGAGAAATTTGAAACAATTTGTCTTTAGTCATTAGAGTATTTAGTGATATAAGCAGGATTTGAAAACAGAAATTTGGGATTCTTAGACTTGAAATCTAGTAACATTTCCTCTATTTTTAAAGAAATGGAGGAAGAAATTTTAGGCAAAAAGAATAATATAAACAGTTTTACCAAAAATGGGAAAAGAAAGAATATATTCATGGAAAGGGGTTTAATCTTTTTTAACTCTTGTATAATTTTTAAAGGAGTACTATGAGGCAAGACTGGAAAGAGAAAATGGTGCCTTCTTGTACAGGGTCTTAAGCATTAAAAAGTTGAAATATAGATGACAATAGGGAGCCATGGAAGATTTCTGAAGAAGGGAGTTATATAAATAGATATTTTCACATGGAATATTATTTTGGCAGCATTATGGAGGATAGGCTTATACTTTTTAATTGAATAATGGAGAATTATTATAGATTCCTGAGTGGAGAAGGTACATAATGAAAATATTCTCTTAAGAAAATGTTTGACAAAGTTTTAAAAATGAAAGTTAAAAAATGTTTTTATGTGTAACTGAGGGAAAATAAAATAGTAAATGAAAAGAAAAAAATAAAATTAGTTTGATGTTATGTATAAAATGAATTATAGTGAGAGAAAGAGAAAAAAGGTAGGATGATCAATTAGAAGACTTAGAGTAGCTCAGAGAACAGTCAATGAAAAATGAAAAAAACTGGATTTAATTGATGGTATGGGAATGATATGGGAAATGGAGAGGAAGGGACAAATTGGATAACTCTTGTGAAGACTGAATACACAAAATCAGGTAATGGAATTGATACAGAAAATGGGAAAATCAAAAGATGGCACAGAGATTCGAAACATGGTTTTGTTTCACTGGTAGTGTCACTGACATAAATGTAGAAATTGGAAAGGAAATTTGATTTAAGAGAAAAGATGATGAGAGTCAGTTTTGACAATTTAGAATTGATACAATATGTTGGCAGACATCAATCAGTCTTCATCAAGAAGGGAGAAACTTATGATGGCTATTTTACTAATATGATGAGATTTAACCTGAGGAGCAGGTAGGTGGTATAGGGGATACCAATGCTGGTCCTGGAGTCAGATTTGACCTCATGTCAAGTACCATCAAGTAAAAATACTTGATACTATCAAGTGTCCCTAGGCAAATCACTTAATTCCAGTTGCCCATTCTCCTTTCCCTTCCAAATGAGTTGAACTCATAAGAAATTGGGAAAAGGTACATTTTTTAAAAAAATATCACTAGTTTTAATATTGCTGTCAGAGTTCAGTTGTCACAAATTTTATGCTATACTGTTTTGGATTGATTAGAATTGAGCCCCCAAATTCTGTGATTCTAAGTGAAGAGAGTAAATTTTTTTCTAATACACAAACTAATGGTTTAGAGCAGAGTATCCTTTGTTTAGAAATTACCCAGTGAAACATAGCAATAATGCTTTATAGATATAGGAAGCAATAAGTATGAAAACATTGAAAATGAGGTAACTGAGGGATAACCTAATACCAGTTTCTATTATCAAGGGTATAAGAAATTGCCATTTGTTTGAGGAAGATGTATTATATGTGGGACTGAAATCCCAGGCAGAAGACAACCTTGAAAATGATTTATGATTTAGATCCTGGTGGAAATAATTTCTCCTTCCTTCATCTTACTTAAAATATGGTTTATTTTACTCATATATATGTGTATATGTATATAACACACATGTCTAGACTATCAGTTAAATAAACAGGTAGATAGAAGTTGACTGCATTAGCTGCTTTTATTATTTAATAAATTACAAAATAATAATCCTTTGAAATGCTTTATATCTAAGAAGAGAGAAGGGGAAGTTATATTCCCTAAAATAGTTTTATTAGAGATAACTTGAACTTAAATAATAATGGCATAGTTATTAATGTTATATTCTGATTGCTGTATAATTGTACATATACTATATATATAGATACATACTACATATACATGCATACATATATTAGATGCTAGAAATGTGGTATTTGCAAAAAGTCATTCAAACATGAGACTTTCTGAAATAGTTATTTAACTTGGTATTTATCAAAACAATACAGACACATATACATAGGTCAAGCATTTAAACTAAAATTTTTGGAAAAGACACAAGAATTTGATGTCCAGATGAATAATTAAGATAGAACGACTAATCTGTAAATCTGAATATTCTGGCTATTTTGATGATGGAACTGAATTAATCATGTGGCAATCAGTTTGCTTATAAATGACCTATAACAATTGATCAGCAGGCAACAATATTTCCTATTTAAAAGCTTAACCAATTCCTTGGAATCTAGGGAACAACATTTTGGAGATTGTTCATGAAACAACATTCAACAAATGTTAACTAAGGGCCTAATACATTTGAAGTATATAGTGAGGAAGATACAAAGATAAAAAAGACAGGTGATTGCAACTTAGTTTGGGAGCTAAGACAGGAACACAATCTAGTATATTACAAATGCGAACATAATGCCATTAGGGAGGCACTAAAAAAGTTCTCTGAAGATTTTTGAGGAGATTTAACCAAGAGCACCAGGGAAGAGTTCATGGAATTGGAGAGATTTAATTTTGGTCTTGAAGGATGTAGTATGATTTTAAGAGGCAAAGATTATATTCTAGGTATTGGGAATGGTACAGTTGCAGACATATCAGTAGCAAAGTATAAGATAGGTTCACAGAACAGTGAGTAACTCAGTTTGACCAGAATATAGAGTACATGAAGCAAAGTGATGAGAGTTGAAGCTGCAAGAGTAGGAAGAAGAAGAAGGAGAAGGAGGAGGAGGAGAAGGAGGAAAAGGAGGAGAAGAAAGAGAAAGAGGAGGAGGAGAAAGAGGAGAAGAGGAGGAGGAGGAGGAGAGAAAGAGGAGGAGGAGGAGAGAAAGAGGAAGAGGAGGAGAGAAAGAGGAGGAGGAAGAGAGAAAGAGGAGGAGGAGGAAGGGAGAAAGAGGAAGAGGGAGGAAGAGGAAGAGGAAGAAGAAGAGGAAGGGAGAAAGAGGAAGAGGAAGAAGAAGAGGAAGGGAGAAAGAAGAGGGAGAAGAAGAGGAAGAGGAAGAGGGAGAAGAAGAGGGAGAGGAAGAGGGAGAAGAGGGAGAGGAGGAGAAAAAGGAGGAGGGAGAGGAATCTCTTAATTTCCCAATTCAATGGCCTCCTTTAAGTTCTCTCTTCCCTGACTTTTCTTGTGCATTGCATTTCTTTGTGCATTCTTGTGTATTTTTGGTGACATTATTGATTTCCTTATTCTTTCTGGTTAGGCTTTGCTCCTTTGGTTTCTATAAAAACACTCTCTACTAATTCTCTTCTTTAACCATTATATTTCCTTCATTGGTTCCAATTTAATTCAATTCAATAAACATTTATTAAGTATAAATTATATGCAAGGGGTCATGCAAAGGATGAACATTAGGTAAAACACAAGTCTTTCTCTTTAGGTGCTTTTTTTCAACAAGATTGCTTTTTTTCAACAAGACTTCTTTCTTCTAAGAGGTTTCAAATAATTATGATTCAAGAAAGCTTAACAGAAGTTCAAAGTAAAAATTTCAGAAAATTTGTAGATCAGCCAGTGAGAGAAGATGATAAAAAGAAGAAAATTAAGAGATGGGCTATCATGGAAGTTAAAGACATAGATAGCATTAAGAATGATACATATTATTGTCAACAGTGTCACATATTGTAGAGAGGTCAAATCATATTAAAACTGACAGTGGGCTATTGGATCTGCTCATTGGTGACCTTTGAGAGAACTATTTCAGTAGAGCAGTGGCAATCAGCTCCTAAGGTTATAAGATTATAAGGTTAGAGGAATCCTATAACAAGAATCAAAATGCTATTTGTCGGTGACATCCACGTCAATGTAATGGTTTGTGATTAAAGCAGATCATGAAAGTCAATGTAGAAATTGTGCAATATATCACTGCTGGCTGTAAAACTTGGCAATACTGACCTGTTGATTAGAATTTTACATCAGAAACTAGTTTTCATGGACAAAGAGATGGAAAACCCCCATACTAGAAATATAGATTTCAAAATATCTTGGAAAGCTCAATTAATTAATAGTACTGGAACTGTTTCATTACCCAAAATGACTACTCTGTACTCATAATTGCTTGAATATAACATTGATTCAAAGAGCTTTCAATGGAGCAGCTAGGTGATGCAGTGGTTTGAACACCAGTCCTGAAGTCAGGAGGACGTCTGGTCTCAGACACTTAATTAACACTTCCTACCTGTGTGACCCTAGACAAGTCTTAATCCAAATTGCCTCGCCCCCCCAAAAAAAAGCTTTCAAAACACAGTGCTAAAGAAATCAAAACCAAAAGTAACCGAATGAAGGATTCATAATCCCTTATCATCCTGATATTAGACTAATACTGAAGACACTTTCAGTGGACCTATAAAAGATGAGCTTACAACCTGATATTTTATTTTATTTTAATTTTTTTTCTTGACTGGGGGTGGGGAATTTGTAACAAAACATCCTGATATTTTAAATCAACACAAAAATTAATTATTTATCTACCTGTGCAATAATCTACAGAACATTAAGTATAAGTAATAACAGGTTTCATAATTGTTTCTATTTGAATGCTACTGAAGAAGTTTACAGTAATGAGATGACAAAACCAAACCAAACCAAACAAAACCTAGGCATTTATTTAGCAATTCAAGGTTTGTGAAGTGCTTTACACAAGTTATTTTATTTAAGCCTTATGACATTCTTGTAAGGAAGTTACTGAAGGTTTTATTATTCCCATTTTTTCTGATGTGGTCAGTAAGTCCAGCAATACTGTTGACTTGAGCATAGACACAAGATTACAATCAAAGGTAGCATATGATATAGGTTTGCCTTCCCTATTCTAAGTCCAGCATTTCCTCTACTACATGACACAAGGCATCTCAACAGGTACAAGGATTTCATCTTGTCACACAAATTACATAGTTAGACCTCAATTGTCTATTTTGAATTCACATAAAAAAGCTAATCCTTCAAAATTCATTCCCCATAATTTATACAATCCCTCCTCTTTGCTAATGGCTTTAATTCTATGTGAAACCAATCTAAATTAACATTTCTTAGAATGAAAACTAACTGCAACATCTTATTAAACAAACAAACAAAAAAGTCTTTCTCTCTAGGGCTTCTGAGTACTGTCAAAAAGTGATGGTACATCATTGATCTCATAGAGAATTCTGTATTTTCTTTCAACAAAATCATGTTGATTTCAGCTTATAATCTCTTTATTTCCTGTGTGCCTCCTAAGCTATTTTAAGGCTTAGTGATAAAGAAGCTTGTGCAAAGAGCTACATGAATAGAATTATTCATCACCTCCTTTTAAACAACTTCTGAAGACAGCTATTCAAGCACATGTACAGGGTCATAGTCTTTATATTCAAAGTCTAGAAGGAGTTATAGTTGTGCATAAAAAAACCAAAACTAAGCGCTAATACAACCCAAGGCTAGGAGTAGAAAAATGCTATGGGTTATAGTACTTTAGAATTATGTACACTATAGGCTTCCACAATGGGATAGAATTACTTTCCCTACCAAATCAGATTAACTTTCTATTTTCTCACCCCTTCACCAAATATAATATTCATATTATTTTGCTTAGATGATACATATCCCTGCAAAACCAATTTCATGAGTTACAAAATAAACTGGTGAATTCTGTTCTCTCTTGATTGTAAATTGGATGTGAAATTAACATTTCCCCCTGGAAACCAGAATTGCTACACATTCATTAGTCTATATCTACCATTAAGTGCTGTAGAATCTTCTAAATGACAGGGAAGAAAACAATCATTAACAATTAGACTGTGGGAGAGGGTTAATGAGAAAACAATATATTAGATCAAAGTCTGTTCCTTCGAGTGCAATCACAGCTTTTCAAATAACAAAGAAGTGATTTTATTAAAAGGTAAATAGAAACAACATTGAAGAGATTTGTTTTTTGTTTGTTTTGTTTTAAATACAAACTTACTGAGAAAGGTAGTTATAACGAGAGTATATAGCTTTAAAACTGGAAGGGACCTTATAGTCTATTGAGCCCAACCCTTTCATTTTACAGATGAGGAAACTAGGTCACAGAAAAGTTGGCAAAACTGAGGTAAACAGGGTTATGTGACTTGCCCAGGGTCACACAGCTAAAAAGTGTTATGCAGTAAGTTTTGAATATTAGTTTTCCTGACTCCAAATCCAGGGTTCTGTCCCTTGCAATAAGGCAGCTAAATAGCATTGTAGATAGAGTTCCAGCCCTTGAGTCAGGAAGACTCACCTTCCCCAGTTCAAATCTGGACTCAAACACTAGCTGTGTAACCCTGAGCAAGTAACTTAACCCCGTTTGCCTCAGTTTCCTTATCTGTAAAATGAGCTGGAGAAGGAAATGGAAAACCACTCCAGGATTTTGCCAAGGAGAACCTAAATGAGTTCTTGAAAAGTCAGACACAACTGTAAAACAACTGAATAAATCACATGTAATAAGCTCTCTCTCTTATAAGTTTTATTTTGAATAAAGAGATTGAAGATGAAGAGTAGAATGTCAGTAGATACTGGTTGGATGTTAAGCTTCAATACAGAAATATCAATAAGTATATTAAGAGGTAATACAATTAAATCGTGTCTGTTTAGGACTCTTTTTTGGCCATGCTTAGCTGGTATTTCAGGAAATTTATGGAAGTTTCACATGGTTCAGTTTCTGGGTGATGGAGGCTTCCCATTTCTACTTCAGAGGATATGCCAAAATCCTCTGACTTCCTCTTATAAGTCATAATGATTCAGAAGTTCATGCTCTGTGGGGATGTTTGTTGCTTAATAGAACTCTAAAGATATACTGAAGAATTATCTACTTTGTCAGTCCTCTACATTTTATTTTTTATTATTAAAAGCTTTTTATTTACAAAACATATGAGTGATTTTTCTACATTGACCTTTGCAAAACTTTTTTTTTTGTTCCAAGCTTTTCCCCTTCTTCTGCCCACCCCCCACCCCTAGATGACAGGTAATCTAATGCACAAGAAACATCAGATCTAGAAAGAGAGAAAAAAAAAACAACCTAAGAAGGAAAACAAAATGCATGGAAATACCTACCTCTACATATAAGGATGATCCTGAGCAGTTGGGAGAGCTGGAGGTCTGACCAGGCTCCAAATTATAAGTGCATTTACTGGACAAGGCAAGATGGTCCTGAGATGGGATGTCACTTCCCTCTGTTTCTTCTCATGGCTTCTCTTCCCCACCCAGTTCTTTCATTTGAGAACCCTTCCAATTACTTCCTATTACAATTTGGTTTATTTCCTGAGAGTTCCTTCTTATGCCCTATTCCTTATACCATATCATTAAGATTTCTTCTACCACTATCTTCTCCTTCACCCACCTATGTCTCAGTAAAAGTTGTCAAGACTAATCCCTCTACAGGCAGAAGTGACTTATTTATATCCAGTCCTCTCCAGCAGATTTGCTCACTCTATCATCCCTACTCTCATTAATCTTCAATCTCTCCCTCTCTATTAGTTTTTCCCTACTACCTAAAAATATGATGATCTCTTCTTGCATCCTCAAAAAAACCCATTCATTTGAACTGCACATCTGTGATAGCTATGGTCTCATTTCTCACCTAAAAGGAGGTTTATGATCAATCTCTGAGATATCTGCCTATAATGTGTGCTTCTACTTCCTTTTGTTCTTTTAATTCTCTACAATGTGGCTTCCAAATAATCCATCAATTGAACCAACTATCTCCAAAGTTACCAATAACATTTAAATGACTAAATTTAATGACTTTATCTCAGTTTTCATCCTTTATTTCTCTGCAAACTTTGACACTCTCAATCATTTTCTTCAACCTAAGACCTTCTTCTTTCTAGGTTTCTATGAGAGTACTTTCTCCTGACTCTCCTCCTACTAGTCTGACTATTCTCAGTATCCTTTGCTACATTTTTGTTCTAGTCATAATAATAATTGATCATAAGGCTTTGTTCTAGATTCTCTTCTCTTTTTTATGCTGGCTTAACTTTAATGGATTCAAGTATCATATCTAGCTGATGATTCTCAGAGCTTCTTGCCTCAACCTGTCTCTTGACTACAGTCTCACATATCCAACTTCCTATTATACAGGAATCCTATA
>JAJPUD010000736.1:192644-254750 GCA_023553655.1 Myrmecobius fasciatus | reverse complement strand
ATATATATATATATATATATATATATATATATATATATATGGATATCTCATTATGTTGTTTAGTCATGTCCAACTCTTTAAGATCCAATTTGGGATTTTCTTTTGGCAAAAATACTAAAATGATTTGCTATTTATTTTCTTCTCTAACTCATTTTAGAAATGAGGAAGCTGAAGCAGAATTAAGTGATTTGCCCAGGCTCACAAAGCTAGTAACTATCTGAGGCCAAATTTGAAATTTGAAAGGTATCTTCCTCACTCCAGAGTAGGCACTTTAATCCACTGTGTCACCCAGCTACTTCAATAGGTCCTCAAGGAGTTTATAATCTAACTGGGAAAGACAACACACAAAAGGAGTCTAGAAAGGGGATCAGGGACACCCTAAAGTAAGGTTCAGCAACCAAAATTGGGTCAATTAGCATGGTGATAAGATTTAAAGTGATCAGCTTATCCTGGGAGGGACATCTTGTTCCCTGGAATTGAAATCAAGCAGAATTGCAGATGGATAATAGAGAGTGTTAAAAACAACAAAAGCGAGAGATGTACACTGGCAATAAGATTAATAGGGAGAGACTACTGGAAAGAAGAAATTCACTTCGTATTGATTGAACTGTGGAGATGAAATGTTTCCTGAGTAAGTCTTGTATCTATACTGGGTCCCAGTGAAACCTGAATATTAGCCTCTTGATTTATTTATTAATTAATATGTTAGTAGAGTCTGTTTTGAACATTTTGTGATTATTGCTTAGAGTTCTGTTTTTTTGTATGCAGTTGACCTATTTTTCTTAAATCTAATTCATGTTTGTATTATAAGCTATCTTTTATAATTATTTTCATTGTGTCTATATGTTCCTGGCACTGAGATAAATATTGGGGACAAAAAAAATCATAAAGTAATCCCTGATCATAAGGAGGTATAGTCAGGTTATAAAGTACTTGAATACATAACAGAAGATTTTATATTTGATCTTGGGACATATTGAAAGGGGGGTAGATCACGGTGGATCTATGCTTTAGGCAGTTGAATGGAGTATGGACTGGAGTGGTGAGATTTGTGGCAGGCAGACCAAAAAGAAGGCTGTTGCAATGGTCCATGAGTGAGATGTTAAGAACTTGCATTAGGACAGTGGCAGCATCAGGGAAAAGAAGGGGACATATATGAGATATAAAGACAGAATTGATAAAACTTAGTAATAGATTGGGCATCTAGATAAAATTGTCTGCATCACAGTAAACCAGAACCAGAACCAAAACCAAAACCAACTCCTTACCATAAATCAGTTGAGTTCACCAGCAAAGAAGTCTCACCTACAAAGGCAGAAAGTCCCTGAAGGAACAAAAGGGCAAAGCTTAGGTAGATTTCACCTTAGGCAATAGGTACCTTGATTACAGAGCACTTTAGTATTGGTTAGGTTATTATTACTGAGAGAATTTGCAGGGTAGGAATAGGGGGTATGGTATCATGTGACTGGACAGGTTTGTTCTGGGCTAGCAAGGGACAAGTCTGAGCAATTGAAAAAAATAGTGGTGACTTGAAAGGAAATTCTGAAGAGAAAGAATTTTAGGGACAGCTAAGAAATGGCACAGTGGATAAAGCGTCATGAAAACATTTTCCTAAGTTCAAATATAGCTTCAGATACTTACTAGTTATATGATGCTAAACAAGCATTTAACCTTCCTTGCCTCAGTTTCCTCATCTGTAAAATGACCTGGAGAAGGAAATGGCAAGCCACTTTAGTATCTTTGCCAGGAAAATTCCAAATGGGATCACAAAGCCTTGGACACAACTGAAAAAATGACAGAACAGCATCAACAAGGGGTTTTATAGGGAAAAACAAATTTGGTTTTGGGAATTTTATGTATAAGATGTCTACCTATCTATCTATACATACATATATAATATAAATTTCAAGATATCTTATGTAATAGAAACTCTTAGAGGAGAAAAGAACTTTAGAGGTCAAACTCCTATGGGCAATTGATTCCAAACTCAGCAGCCTTTTCACTTTAGTGAGATAGTGAAATTGGAATGGAGAAGCTAAGAGCCTTGCCTATTTAGATTCTCAGTTTTCTGCGTTTTTTCTTCTCTAATATATTGCTTAGCACATAGTAGATACTTAATCAGTACTCATGGACAAATTGTTTAGTATTTTGGCAAATATTCCATCTAATTTTTTGGTTTCATGGGCATATAATTGGGTATAATTATCTCTGATGATTTTCTTTATTTATTTGAATCATCATAGTCTAGTGGGAATATCAAAAGAGCATTCTAAACAACATAGTCTCAGAAAGATGACTTGAAAGAATATAGTGGCTAGCACTTTGCCCAATGATTGTCACATAATAGTCACTTAATAAATGTTTATTGATTGGTTGATAAATAGATCTGAGAATCATCATTGAATCCACAGGAGGTGATGAGATCATTAAGTAAAATAATATAGTGGGAAAAAATAAAGATCTAGCAAATGAGATTGAGAAAGAGCGGTAACTAGTAGGAGGAACAGATTACAGAAGAGTTATAGAAACCTAGAGAAAAGAGATTATACAGAAAAGGATAATCTACAATGCCAAAAGCTTCAAAAGGATCATGAAAAATGATTTGACAACTAAGAGGTAACTGGTAACTCTGGAGTATTTGGGCTTACCCACCTCTTAGTGGCATTTGGTCTGTGGTTGGTATTAGTTAGCTAAAATGTTGCTCTTTTTCTCTACAAGTATAACACAGGAGGATAATCACCAAAGGAACTGGAATATAGAGCTGGTAGTCAATGGGAAAGTACTATTCTGAGAATTCTTGGGCTTAGGGTTGTCAGCTATCTCTACCAGGATCAAAAGGATATCTTGTTGCAATTAACCTGAAATTTTATTATTATTTTTATTTCATTGTTCTACTCATGCATACTGTTCTTCATAAATCTTTCAGAAAAACACTGAGGTTGCTACTGTCACCTTCCTACAACTATCTCCTGTGCTTTGAGGATATATTATTATGTAGTCTATGAAGTGATTTTTCTTATTGCCTTTGGCTTTCTGACAAAATCTATTCTAGAATATCCTTCATCAGCTTCTACAAAGAGAGACTATGAACAAGTCATTCTTTCATTTGGTTGCAAGGTACTTCTGTACTTATACTTACATTTTGCCAAATGACCAAGAAAGGATCTTCTTATTTCATTTATTTAAGAATGACAGTATTAGACTCTTGGTCATGAAAAGAAAGTTTCATACAGAATATCAGTGTTTAAATTCATGTTTAAATGTGGTTTAAAGACTGTATGATTGACAGGACCTTCTGCCTCCTTTTCTATCACTTGACTACCTTCACAATGGAGGCAGAAAAAAATTGCATAGGCTGAATACTAGTTTGCCTGTTTTTTAATTTAATGGTTTACCATGATCACTTTTCAGTCCAATTCTCCCTCTAGTATATATGGTCTAATAAGGTTGACATATGCATATAGATAACTATAATATTAAACTAATAACTCAAAAAGAGAAAACCTAACCATAACTAAATGACATGATTCCAGTCAGAAATTTTCATCCTGAATAAATGATAATAGACAATAAAATAAATAAAGCTAAAACAAAGATAGTCAATATATGTCAAATAATAATAATAATAGGATATAAAAACATAATTAAAATATTTATTTAAGAACTTCTCTCTTAAAAGAAGAGATAAAAATATTTATGTTCTGCTAAAAAAGTAAAAAAAATTATTTTCCCTCAAATATATTCATTCCATAAAAATGCCATATTACTCCTATCATATGTTTTCTGTATATATCCCTGCTCTAATAGCATCTACACCATTAATTTTCTTATAAGATTATCTTTGCTCAATTTTAATCTAGATATTAGACAGCTAGGTGACTTAGTAGATGAAGTGCTGGGTTTGGAGTCAGAAAGACCTGAGTTCAAATCTGAACTCAAGATACTTATGAGCTATGTGACACTGAGCAAGTCATTTAATCTCTGTTAATTCACTGGAGAAGGACATGATAAATCATTCCATTATCTTTGCCAAGAAAACACAATGAACATGCTTCTCATATTGGCTAAAATGACAGGAAAAGATAATGATAAATGTTGGAGGGGATGTGGGAAAACTGGGACACTAATACATTGTGGGTGGAACTGTGAACGGATCCAACCATTCTAAAGAGCAATTTGAAACTATACCCAAAGGGCTATCAAACTGATCCAGCAGTGTCTCTACTGGGCCTGTATCCAAAAGAGATCATGAGAAAGGGAAAAAGACCCATTTGTGGCAGCACTTTTTGTAGTGGCAAGGAACTAGAAACTGAGTGGATGCCCATCAGTTGGGGAATGGCTGAATAAGGTATGATATATAAATGTTATGGAATCTTATTGTTCTATAAGAAATGATCAGCAGGATGATTTCAGAGAGGCCTGTAGAGACTTACATTAACTGATGCTAAGTGACGTGAATAAAACCAAGAGATCATTGTACACAGCAACAAGATTATGTGATAATGAATTCTGATGGATGTGGCTCTTCAACAATGAGGCAGTTCAGACCAATTACAGTAGATTTGTGATGGAGAGAGCCAACTACATCCAGAAAGAGAACTGTGGGAACTGAGTGTGGATCACAACATAGTATTTTCATCTTTCTTTGTTGTTTGTTTGCTTTTTGTTTTCTTTCTCATTTTTTATTAGATTTTTCTTGTGCAGCATGATAAGTGTGGAAATATATATAGAATTGCAAAAAAAAAAAAAAAGCATAGTCAAGCAAAATAAACTTTCACACTTGTCATAGAAAAAAGAAAAAAAAAGAAAACACAGTGAATATAGTATTGGCATTATATGGTCCACAGGGTCATAAAAAGTTTTAACAACACTTTATAAACTTCCTTGAACAGATGCTGGCACAGTATTTGATATTTTGCCAGTTCTTGATGATTCAAAAACAAAATATCTTTTCTCAAGCAGAACAATCATGTCAATGACTATGTCAGTTATTTTTTGGGAGAAGAGACACAACAAAATTACAAGGTCTGGTTGAAATGCCTTCTCTAGTTCTAAAACATTTAAATTCACACAAACATCAGTAGTCTCTGGCACTCATAGCTTTTACTGCTCTGATACAATATAGTTATTACAGGGCCTAGTACACAATAGGTGTTTAATAAATGTTTGTTGACTGACTGATGAGTCAAGAATACATAATAAGTACATCAGAGAAGTAATACAACCAAGGGAAAAGGGGAACATTTCATAGATTGTAGAATGGATATGAATTTAAAAGGTGAGGAGAGGAACAGAGATAATTCCAGGTGTAATCAAAGTATCTTATCTTTGGAAAATTAAACTTTTTTTAAACTTAAAAGTTGATAAGTGACTTCTTTAATCTCATTTCAGAATTCACAAACAGTGTTCAGCATAGCAAAACTTTTTATCTGCATTTAATTAGTTATGAAAGTTGGTTAACTTAGGTAGAATAGTAAGAAATATGCAAACATATTAACAAGAGGAACTCAACTCAAGAATTTCCTCCATCATAATTATAACCTATGTATGACTTCCTATGAGAAGAACTAAATAGTAGCCTGAGACCTGTTGAGATTAAGGGACTTGTTGAAAGTCAAATAACTATGTCTAAGGTTCCATAAATAGTAGACATTAAGGAGAATATAAATCCAAGTCTTCCAAGACAGACACCATGTCTAGTATACTATACTGCTCCCTATGATAGAGTACAAAACAAAACAAAACACTATGCACCTGCACAAGTACAGCAAAAATACAAGAAATACAATCAGATATTTTATTTTGTTATATTTGATGCCAAGTGGGTAGTTTGAATAGATTTCTTCCTTCCAATTCCCTCACACTCATAGCATAGAATTTTCTGTTTAACTGCAGTGATTGAATCACCTTTTTTGGGCATCAAATAGACTGTCACAGAATCCTCGGGTACATGTTTCCTGAGAAACTTTACCAGAAATAATCAACTAGATGTGTGACACAGAGAAGAAATCTTAAAATATATTTCCATTTGTAAAGTTAAATAATAAGGTGTATATGCATTTGTTCATTCAATAAGTGTTTTATTAAGAACAAGTTGTTCAGAGCTCTGTACTAGGTATTATGATAGGAATGGGGTGTGAATGTGTGAATGTTTATTTAGGATCCAATCTCTGCCTTAATGAAGCCTGCATTTTACTAGCTTCCTTATGCAGAAATAAGTTCATGACCATATAATAGGCAGATTCCCAAGTCTTGATTATGAAAATAGCCTGTAGATTCAAAGGAATTAACATTCCACTGCAACAGAAATCCCTGACAGCCCTTCTTCTACATCCCCTTACCTTGTCCAATAAGGCATGCAAATATAATTCTTTCCCTTGTCACAAGATACTTATTCTGGTATTTCCCATTTTAGGGATGTCACTACCAAAGCTCTATCCCCAAAGTCACTGCCCTAACTTCTTCCCATGAAAATTAAAGCTTGTATGTCTTGTTCTTGTGTTTTGTTTTTACATTGCAAACATTCACAGGTTACATCTGTGGTACTCCCTCTCCATTTTAACTATTCCTTAAATAACAGAAATCTATTTTCTCTCTCATTCCTCCTACTCCATTAAAAATAGAGAAAAGAAAAACAAATTCCTCCCAATTAATATGCCTAGTCAAGTAAAACTGGTTCTGTCAATGCTTATATAGCTGTGTTTGTGTGTTATTTGTTTTCTAAATCTATTAGCTCTCTGTGAAGATGGAGAAATATGTTATCCTTGATCTTTTGGAATCATAGATAGTCATTGTATATATCATAGTTCCTATAACTTTCAAAAATGTTTTTCTTTATAGTTACATACATTTTTTGCTTTAAACTTTGGGGGTAGCTAAATGGTGCAGTGGATAAATCATCAGTTCTAATAATCCAGAGAACCTGGGTTCAAATCTAGCCTCAGATACCTAACACTAGCTGTATGACTCTGGGCAAGTCATTTAACCTCAATTGCCTTGTCAAAAAAAAAGAAAGAAAAGTTTAATTAATATTATATTGAGTAAATTTTGCTGGTTCTGCTCATTTTATTCTGTATCCATTCATAGAAATCTTTCCATGTCTCTGAAATTATCTATTTCCTCATTTCTTATGGCATCACATTCATGTATCACAATTTATATAGTCATTCCTCAATTGATTAGGGTTCCCTTTAATTTCTGGATTGGTTTTTTTTTCCACTTCAAAAAGGACTTCTACAAATATTTTTACACAGAGGGCACCTTCCTTTCTATGTCTTTGATTTTTCATAAGGTAGAGTCTGAGCAGTGATAAAGCTGAGTTCAAATCTATGCATCATTTAATAATTTTTTTACATTATTGAAAATTGCTTTCCAGAAATGTTGTACCCATTCACAGGTCTGCAAATAATGCATTAATATACCTGTTTGACTCTTCAACACTTATCATTTTCATTTTTTGTTATCTTTGCCAATCTGATGAGTGTGAAGTAAAATCTCAGATTTGTTTTAATTTTCATTTCTCTAATTAGTAATATTTTGGAACATCTTCCCCTCCTAATGACTCTAGAAGGCTTAGATTTCCTTCCTTAAGAACTGCCTGTTCATATCCTGAGTCTATCTTATTTCTGAATCATTTCCTTATATATTTTGGAAATAACAATTTATCAGAGAAACTTGCTAAAAAGATTTTCCTCCAGTGAATTGCTTCCCTTTTAATATTAGCCTTGTTGTGTTTATTTATGCAAAATTTTAACATTTTATATAATCAAAATTATCCATTTTATCTTAGGTCATCTATTTTATCCCTTACTTGGTTGTAGGTTTTTCTTCCTTCCACAGGTCTTATAAATAATTTTGCCCAGGTTTCTCTAATTTGTTCATGACATGATTTTTTTATATTTAGGTCATATATACATTTGCAGTTTATTTTAGTATAAGATATTAAATATTCTAAATGTAATTTTTTCCAGGCTACTATCCAATTTTTCCAAGTAGTTTTTTGTTAAATATTGTGTCTTTATCCCAGTAACATGGTCTTTTTATTTCTTGAATTCTAGGCTACTAAATATATTTACTTCTATATTCTGTCTTGAAAGTTATCTTTACACATAATTGGAAAAAATACAATACTATTAAGTGGGGAAAAGTAGCCAAAAGATTAAAAAAGACACTGAACATAGTTTTACTTAGTACTATTATAGTTAAAAAAATCTGAGAGACCAAATTTCTGAGTAATTAATGACCAATTTATTAATCCAGCCAGCTAATAATTGATCTATAATTTTTTCTTCATCAAGAGATTACTCATTAAATTTGTGCTATATTCAAGGTGGTAAATAATGGGTCCATAAAGATAGATTCAGTAAATCTGCTTCATTCAAGAAATCTAACTGAGAGAAGAATGGTAGAATAATATTCTATTTGAATTGATAAAAGTGAAACATACAGAATCAAGGAAATTTTACATCATGTCTACACCAGCATACACTTGAGGAAAATAATTCCATAACAACTAGATGCTATACAATTATAATTTCTAGGCCAAGAAGTCTGGAGAAAAATTAAGAAAATCTACCTCTCAGGGGCAGCTAAGTGGCACAGTGGATAGAGCACCAGCCCTGAAGTCAGGAGGACCTGGGTTTAAATCTGGTCTCAGACACTTAACATTCCCTAGCTGTGTGACCCTGGGCAAGTCACTTAACCCCAATTGCCTAAGCAAAAAAACAAAAACAAAACACAAAGAAAATCTACCTCTCTTCTTTGCAAATTGAATCTGTGAGGAGGATATCGAATATAAGAGCTGGTTTTGCTGAACTGTTTTCTCTCTTTTCTATTTTTATTATCAGGTAGCTGCCTTATAGGGAAGTGGGGAGGTATATATTCAGAAAAAAAAAGAGCCAAGGAATGCTTGGACCTTGAACCTTCCATGTCCTGCCAGGTTTAATATTTTTCCTGAAGGAAGGCAGCAGGTGGTCCAGTCAAATAGCTTTCATCTGCCCCAAAGGACTTTCCCCCCTTTGCAAGAAGTGTATCACTTTCTGCTGCTGCCCCATCTCCAGCTTCCTCAGAGGAGAATTGGAGCCAAGCAATTCTTATTCCTTTCATCTTCTGCTGGGACACAGTATGGCTACTAAAGGAAGGTGGCAAGGAGTGGGTTGGTTAGATGTTTGCTAACTTCTCCAATGCAACTACTTTCATCTGTACCAGCACAAGACAACGCCTATCTCTTACTGCCAATATGATTTCCCAAGTTGCATGTGGGAAAATTTCTGGTGCAAAGAAAGGAGTTTTCCCTTTGATTTTAGCCTTTTTATCTTCTGCTATGATTGTTTTCTGTGCACTGATGAGTTTGAGCCATTCTCTGCCATGCAGGTTCAATTTCCAACTCTTGTTATGCCCCTTTGCTGCCTAATCTTCAGCCTTCAAAGGGAAGAGAAATATTGTAATATGACCTCCCATCTGATTTTCATCTCATACTGCATTTGCCAACAGCCCATTCTCCAACTTTGGGAAAAGGAGTTGTATTCTCCACTCAGTAATGAATATTTTCACACCTGATACTCCTCTTTGCATCTCAGTGATTTTGAACCCCTATAGATCATCATCCAAATCTCATTCCCATTTCCCTCAATGGAGTCCAAAGTTCAACAACACATCATCCAACCCTTCCATTGTGCCTTATAGAACTTCTGTTCCATAAGCAACAAGCTTCATTTCATCCAAAATCTTTTCCTTTCCCTCTCCTTCCATCTACTAGCTATTATTGAAACCTAGCTCTGCCAAGAAGACATAGTTTCATTGGCCACTCTTTCCAGTATTAATTTCATTCATATCCCTCAGTTCACTGGTAATCAGGGAAATAGGAATACTTCTTACTCTCCATTGCTACTTCCACATTGTCATCTCCTTCCATAACTCAGTAGCTTCTCCTCCTTTGAGGTTCATGAAATTAATTTCTACTACCCAATAAAAAGCTTGATAATTATCCCTTCACCCCCTCCTTCACTCCTATTCTTCCTTAATTAGTTTGATATAAGGCTCACAATTTTTCTCTCTTCCTGAAGTCCTGCCCTCTTTATGGAAGACTACAACATACATATTGATTCTCCTTCAAATTCCCTAATCACTTAGTTCCGTGACCTTTTTATTTCCCATGAGCTTCTTTTCTACCCTGCCTCAGCCATTCAAAAAGATGGCCATACCCTTGATCATAACATCATCCAATCCTTTTTATTAACTATATAAAACCTTTTTATATAAAAAATATAAAAAGTATACAAAAACTTTTCACTTCTCCCTCTGCCTTAACTTACAAAATCCTACTCCTCATCCACACAGAAACTTCCACTCAGTTTTCTACCACATCATGTCTCCAGGACTAGCCACCTTTCTTCTTTTCCCTTTCTTGACTCCTTGGTATACCAATTCAGTTCTACACTGTTCTCTCTTGAATTTCCTACCCCTTTTTATTATTTTCCAGTTATGTTCTGCCAAACCTTAGCCTTGGATCATTCCCACCATTCACTGCTTTTGCTCCTATACCTGTACTTCTTCTATACATGAACAAAAGTAAAAAAAAAAAAAAAAATCATGCAACCATTATGACTGGATCCACTACAAATTTACACTATTTATTCTCTTGGGGTGTATGAGGTGTTCAGAAAGGACTAGAAATTCATGTATGACAGCTTGCCAACCCCTTTTCAGGGCTACTCAACTACCTTTACTCTCCACCTTCACTCAACTCTTACCCGTGGCTCCAAGAAGCTGTCATTCACAGCAGTTATACCCTGGTAAAAACCATCTTAACAACTGGGTTTAACCAAGTTGAGGATAACTAGTCGGCTCAAACTCATCAGTGCATTAGGGGAATGTCCACCCTAAGTATATAAAGACTTCACTTGCAGAATGGGTGGATGAGAACAATTTCTTCCAATGGCCATGAAGGTAACTGAAGCAGGTGCCATGGAATGCTTAGAGCTTGGTCAGACATTGAAGTTACCAAAGTCATCTGCTACATCTTGGACCATTGCCAGTCATCCTGATTTTTGTCTTGTCACTATACTTTGATAACTCTGGAAAAGAGAATGAGACTGTGTGGATCTGCCTCACTTAAATCCAATTCATGTGCAAGTCAATGCATATGATGTCATTGGTCCTCTTCAAAAAACAAAGGATGACTAACAACTTACTTGTTCAGTCATGTCTGACTCTCTGACCCCATTTGGGGTTTTCTTGGCAAAGATACTGGAGTGATTAGCCATTTTCTTCGCCAGTGAAGTTGGCAGAGGCAAACAGGCTTAAATGACAACATCCTAAGATTAAATTTGGACTCAAATCTTCCTAACTCCAGGGTCAGTGCTCTATCCACTGTCCATCTAGCTGTCCATATTTCAGTATACTTCACTACTCTCTATTTTAATAATTACCAAATTGTTTAAATGATTACTACTTTTAGGATAGTTTGAGGTATGGCATTTTATTCACACTATTTTTCATTATTTCTCTTAAGGTTCTCAATCTTTTTAACCTTCATATGAGTTTCATTTTTATCTTGTCTAATTCTATAAAATAGTCCTTCAGTAGTGTGATTGGTTATGGCACCGAATAAGTAAGCTAATTTAAGTAATATTGTCATTTTGAACATATTGACTTATCCTATCCTTAAGTAGCTAATTTTTTCTAATTATTTGGCTCTGTCTTTATTTTTGTAAACAGTGGTTTATAGTAGTATTTATTAAGTTATGTGTGTCTTGGTTGATAGACTCCAAAACATTTTATATACATTGTAATTATATCAAAGTATAGTGACAAAGAGTCCAGAGGGGAGAGTAGGGTTCAGTTCCCTAAAAATTAAACTCTGAAAGATCTCAGTTTATTCTTAAACTGTTACATCTGGGCTCTCAAACAAAAAATTTACATTTGGAGGTGGCTAGGTGGCACAGTGAATAGAGTCCTGGATCTGAAGTCAGGAAATTCTAAATTCAAATCCAGTCTCAGACACTTATTAGCTGTATGTTGAGGACCACGAGTAAGTGTGGAACCCAGAAAGCCTATGAAAATCTGTAAGGGTTGAGTCTCACAACTGTGACAGGGGGCTTTGGAGAACCAACCCTCCCCAAATGGTAAAGTACCTTTTGACCTTTTTACAGGCTTTCTGGGTTCCACATTTAAGTGTGCTCCTCAATAGCTCTGTGACTTTGGGCAAGTCACTTAACTCTGTTTGCCTCAGTTTCCTCATTTATAAAATGAGCTAGAGAAGGAAATGCAAACCACTCCAGAATCTTTGCTAAGAAAAGCCCAAATGGGAAGGAGTCAGATATAACTGAAATGACTGAACAACAATATGTTATTTCAAATTGTATTTCCCTATCTTGCTTTTCCTGCTAGGGTTTATTAGTATTACATAGAAATGCTGATGATCTATTTGGATTTATTTTATATCCTACAAATTTCAATTAATTTTAGTTCATTTTTTAGAGTTCTTTGATGCACTATCATATCATCTTCAAAAATGTTTAATTTTGCTTCTTTACCAATACTTATTCACTTAATTTAATTTTCTTGTCAGTACTACAGCTAGCAATTAGGGTTAAGCTCTTTGAGAACTGATGCTACCAGTTACTATCAGAGCTCATTCAGGAACCTTATCTGAATCTCCTATCCACTTTTCCTCAAAATGTAGAGTAATAGTATCAGATTTAGACCTGGAAAGCATCTTAGAAGCTAATGGGACCAATCCCTCATTTTTTGTATGAGAAAACTGAAAAACATTGAGGGTCTTTTCAAGTCAGTTAAACAAAGCTAGTAAATGTCTGAGGCAGGATTCAAATTCAGGTCTTCTTGACTCTAAGGAGAGAATTCTACTTATGACCCTTGCTACCTGTATGCACAATCTAGCTGTTCTCTTAAGAACCATTCCCCCAAATCCCTAGAGCTGCTGTTCTTAGAGCCCTTTCAAGCCTTGCATCTTTACTTTACCAGATCTTAGCTTAATCTGATTGTAAAAATATTATTTCTAGAGTTCCCATCTCTTCCCACATTACTCCCTATCTTTTGCCTTCTCTGTCTTTTGTCACTAAAGGCTCAGGGAACCTATAATTAGAGGACAATTTTTTTTTTGTTAAAGAGAAAAATGCATTGAACTGATGCTAAGTGAAATGAGCAGAACCAGGAGATCATTATACACAGCAACAACTGATGATCAGTTCTGATGGACATGGCTCTCTTCAACAATGAAATGTTTCAAACCAGTTCCAGTTGTTCAGTGATGAAGAAAGCCATATACACCCAGAGAGAGGGATATGAAATGTGGACCACAACATAGCATTTTCACGCTCTCTATTGATGTTTGCTTGCATTATGTTTCCCTTCTCAGATTTTTTTTCTTGTAGATCCAATTTTTTACAGCAAGATAACTGTATAAATATATATACACATATTCAATTTGTCAAGTATTTTAACATAATTAACATGTATTAGACTTCCTGCCATCTAGGGGAGGGGTGGGAAGGAGGAGGGAAAAATTTGTAACAGAAAGCTTTGCAGGGGTCAATGATGAAAAATTACCTATGCATATGTTTTGCAAATAAAAAGCTTTAATAAAAAAAGAGGAAAATACATTGTATAATATCTGTTGCAATGGTTCCCTCTCTTTTCCCATTACCACCCTAGCTTATATATTGGGTGCCTACATTGCTTTTTATTTGGAAGGCTCACTAAATTTTATTGAATGAATGGATATTTAATGAATACATAGAATTTACATGTTTTGTTGTTTAGACATCTGGTATTACATGCTGAAAACCCCTCATTCTTTCCTCACTTTCAACAATTAAACTCTGAAAGATCTCAGTTTATTCTTAAACTGTTACATCTGGGCTCTCAAACATATTATTAGGGTGATGGGGCGGAGTCTCAAACAAGTTTCATTTCAGAAATGCAATTGTGGCTATTTGGAAATGTCCTTTTTTATCACAGATTTAGCTCTTGAGAGAAAATAGACCATCTCACCTGCCTAGAACTATTGTTGAAAGATGCCACAGAATGTCAGATGTCCAACAAAGTGTATAACACATATTTCCACGTATTCCCAGACTCCCATCTGATTGGGTGGGTAAAAAGGAAGAAGATCCACCACCTTTAGAGAGTGCTTTATCCTCTTGCCTTCTCTTTGTTCACCTTGCATCATTTGTCTCTCCCAATCTAGGCAATTTGACTATTTAAGCAGATTATATAATCAGAGAGACACCTACTCTGCTCCCTCCAGTGAGATACCATCTGTCCTTATGTGGCCTCCTAAAGTACTCCCAGGCTTTACCATTTGTCCTCCCTCAATGGCCTCCAGATCCCTGGCCAATGTTATCTGTTCTACCTGCTTAATCTAAGAAATGGGCCTTGCCATTTAGCCCCATAGCTGAGATTTCTATTATATATTGTCTCCTCCAATTAGAAAGTGAGCTCTTTGAGAACAGGGACTATCTTACTTTTTCTATTTGTGTCTACTGTGATTAGCACAGTACCTGGCACATAATAAATACTTAATAAAGGTTGTTTCATTCATTTATTTATTCACTTGCTTGATACTTCTCTGCTGACAGAACAACAGTAAAATGAAATAAAATATTATCTTTTATAAAGACAGACTATGCAGAAGTATCTTCCCTGAACCCCAGGGCCTTCCTTACTTTGATGAAATTTCCACTTGATTGAACTATCCAAAACCAATTGAACAGAAGTCAGCCAATCTAATTAAATATGGCAGTAGCTGGTAATAATACTTTTTCATCCTTAAACCCCTGGCAAGATACAAACATATGTTGTCCTAATAGTTGTACAGGGTTATGCAGCTGCCCTTGCTGGGCAATTTTCCCTGCCTTTTGCTCAAGTTATCCACTGTCCTCATCATTAGCAAGGGATACTGGTTATTTCTCTAATGACAGTGCTAATATACTTTGACCTACAAAGCATTTATTAAGCATTTACTGTGTAAGTTCAAATGCTCTCTTAAGGACTGGCACACAAAAAAAGCAAATATACAGTACAATCCATGCAGTTTACATGCTAATGGAATATTTTCTCTTCAGAGAAGTATTGACTTTTGTGTTGTGAATACAAGACTAGGCCTTTTTTTTTTTGCCTTACATCCTCCTTCCCACCTCACTCTTCCACACCTAGCTTTGGGTCTACATTGAGACTGAAAAGCTACACTAAAAAAATCCATTTAGATCTTGAATTGGCCTTAATAATGAGCTTTTGAGTTTCTGAGAAATTTGATAATTCTAAGATCCTCCTGATTATTTCAATATGTCATGCACTAGTTAATATCCACAATTAATGAATCAATTCTAACCTGAAAAACAGGTATTCTCAAAGGTTTATGATCAGATATTTAAAACCATCATCAAAGATCTCCATGATGGGATAGAAGAGATTGTCCATTTATGATACAGAGAAAAGTAGTTTCCCTCATATAAGAAAGGTCCAGAATTCAAAGAAATCTGGATAAATTAGGAAAATAGTTTATAATTCATAAAATAGAGTTTTTAAATAATGCAGGCATTTTTCTAAGCTGTTAAATGATTGCCTTAAATAATAGCAAGAAAGTTAATTTAATCATAAGAAATCACTGTGAGTGATTAACTCTGGAAAAGGATGTGGAGACACTTCAGTGGAAGAACAACTATTTCTTTTTAAATGATTTAAATGTAAATATGTTGATGAAAGACCTGGAAGTCTTTTTAGTTTTGTGGCTTTTTTTTTACATTTAGCTTTTCTGGATCTTGCCAGTAAAAATGAAGTGCTATAGTACCATAATGATTCAGACATCTTAGGTTGAGGGTAGAATTGACTAATATAATTTATTTAATGTTTAAATCAATCCAGTTTACTTATCTATATATCCAGCCTTCCATGAGTACAACTTGGAGTTTAGAAAGCATCTTAGAGGTGGGAAAAGTAAGAAGTAAGTCAGTCAGTCTATAAGCATTTATTAAGTGCTTATTATTTGCTAAGTATGGTGCTAAGTGCTGGGGATATTAAAAAAAAAGAAAAAAAAGAAAAAACATGGTCTTTGGCCTTGAAGAACTCAACTTCTTATGGGAAAGAAAATGTGAAAAAAATATATAGGTATACATACACATATACACACACATATATATATACAAACACATTTCATATATATATATACATATGCACATGTATATACATATATATGCAAGATGTATACAGTGAAAATGAAAGGTAATCTCAGAACAGGCTTTAGTAGTACAGTATTGAGGGTGTATGTTTAGGGATACAGGAAGTGGAATTTGAACTGTCTTAAAGGAAGCCAAGAGGAAGAAGTGAGGAAGAAGAGACTTTCATTCATAGAGAAATGCCCATGGAAAGGCATTTAGGCTTAGGAAAAAGGCATGGAGCTGTGTGAAGAAAAGCAAGAAGATATGTGTTAATACACTATAAAGTGTACATAGAAGAGTCCAAGTTGCAAAGAATTTTAAAAGCCAAAAGAAGGATTTTAAAATTTTATATTAGAGGGAATAAGAATCCATTGAAATGATTAAGTAGAGGGTATGACAATCAAGCCTTGACTTTTCAAAAATCACTTTGGCAATTGAGTATACAGTAGATTAGAATGGGAAGAGACTGGAGGCAGTGAGAAGGAGCTATACCAGAGCACCAGATGAGTAAAAAGAAGTACCACAAGATGGATCTTTAAAAAATTTGTTTATATCCCTAACCTTCTTATGAGCCAGGACCAAGTAAATAAAGAAATTGGAATTTTATAGAAAAGTCTCTGAAGGGGTCAAGTTTTGAATATGAAGAAAAATTAAGCTTATAGAGGGAACTTAGGGTGGAAACAAAAATAGACAAACTAAGCTCAGTGATGGAGAGCAGAGTGACCTAGACCATGAGATTACTGCAAAGATATGGCTTTTTGAGAGAAAGGGCTCCAATTGTCATCTGTGATAAAAAGTAAAAAAATAGCTTTTAAAGTAAAGGCAAGGTCAAATATACAAGCAGCTGGAGAATATTTTCAGATCAAAGGTGACTAAGAAGACAGGTCAGAGCTGAAAGATAGCTTATAAAACCAGAACTTCAATACATTAAAATTTTTTTTAAATAATGAAAATAAAGAAGGAGGAAATGACTATAAAATTCTTGTGTCCAAAGCCCAACAAGAAACATTTTGTGGATACCAGAAAGGGAAAAATCTCTCCAGTTGAAGGAATCAGGAGGAACAAAGACAAAGTTTTTTTTTCCCAGATCCATAGCCAGAAAGAGTACAGACAGATTAGTAAATTAGTTGGTTAGTACAGTAGTAGGGTTATAGGGAAATAGAAAGGTGGGAGCACTTATTAGACCGTTGAAAAAAGAAAAGGGAATCTGTTACCCCAAGTTAAAAAGTGGGAAAACAGATTCTAAAAAGAAGGAGGTACCTGTAATTTTGTCAGACAATCCACTGGCGATACTGAGAAATGAGCTCATATCTAATCTAGGCAGTGAGTCAATTTTCTAAGGGCAAGGTCTATGCAGAGGTCAGTCAAACCAAAGGAGAAGAAAATGAGAAATAGCAAGATCTAAGTTCCTATCAGTAAATAGAAGATGGGAACAGACTGAACCATTGTTCTAAACTTTGTAAGTGTCTTCTTTGATTGTTTCTATAACCTTATGCCCTTCAATGTCTGTAATGCTTCGTGACAGAGTCCTTTAAAATACCTAAATAAGAGGGATGGAGATGATGGATAAAGATTGACATATATCTCGATATAGCTATCTATATCTCTATTTAGATAAACTGATAGAGATGTCTACGAATATAAATATATAGATAATAGTTTTTTCTTTAACAAGCCTGCATGTCTTTCTTGGAGAACTCATTCTTCAAACAACATAGAAACAGAGAAGGGAAAAGGAATGGAATAAGCATTAAGGGCCCAGACTTAATGTCTTTTCCTATTTGTCTGAATACAAAGCAAACCGTGGAATTGTAGAGTCTCTCAGATGTTTGGCAGGTGGATCAGGACCAGAGCAATTCAAGGGGTTCTCAATGTCCACACTTGCTGAATTTGTTTCTTCTTCTGCTATAGTTAAATAAATCTCTTTTAGTTAACCATTGATTGACCTTCAAGCATCTCATTGTTTTTCAATATGAACCGAAACTACCAGAGAATTGGCTAGAACCAAGCCCGGAACTGGATAGTTCTCTTCTAAATCTAAATCTATGATTTAGGAAAGGAGATCAAGCTGCCACCAACACAAATGAGTTCATGAGAACTGATTGTTAAATTTCCATTGCAGCATTTGTACCTCAGAAAATGGCAATATAATACAAATCAGTACTTTTTATTGATTTTTGCAAATTTAAAAATAATGATGGAAAATGCTAATAATGCAGATTAAACTTCAAATTGTCAAGTGTACTTTCTGATTTTCTTTGCTTATTGTTCAGCTCTAATATTTTGTGATATAATCACAAAATCTTCACCATAATTTTGTTGACTTTGAAATCCTTTTACTACAGGAACACTCTTTGGGCCCTTCTTAATCATACAAAACCTATGCAATTATTATCAATGGAACAAACCATGCAGTGATTTTGCTGATTATGATATCCAAATAAATTTTCTTAACTTGAGGACTTACTGTTTCTAGCCTGGTGAAACTATGGCTCTTTAACTGGAATTTTTAATAATGTGAGTGTGCCTGCTTTGTATTGTTGACCTTTATTTAAGCAAAGAACATTTTATCATTAAAACAGCTATACCATTAACATTTGCTAAACATCTGTTGTAACATTTGTGATTAGATTTTTTTCAATAGCTTTTATCACTATGTACACTGATACCACAACAGTTTTTAGTCTATTCATTAGTAAGATAAAGATTCACTAGGAACATTTTTATCTATTTCTGTAATAGTGAGACACGTTGTTGTTATTCAGTTGTATCCAACTCCTCCTGAACTCATTTGGGGCTTTCTTTGCAAAGATATTGGACTGGTTTGGTATTTCCTCAGCTCATTTTACAGATGAGGAACTGAGGCAAATGGGGTAAAGTGATTTGCCCAGAATTACACAGTAAATATCTAAGGCTGAATTTGAACTTAAGAAGATGAGTCTTCTTGATTTCAGGTCCAGCACTTTATCCATTGTACTACCTAGATGCCCTATATAGAAAGAAGCAAAACTAACTACACCAAAACATATCACCAATAAAACATATGGGCACCATTACAGGAGCAGGTGCTTCTCAATCTATATGAATTACATTAAATGTTAACAACATTCTTAATATTTTTAAGAATGTCAAATAGAAATTAATCAGTTCTTTTGTTTTTTCTGTCTAATAAATATGTCATAGATGAGTATTCCCAGAGTTATCCTAATAGGACAAGTAAAACACAGATATATAGTATACAGAGTAAAAAAACTCTTAAGTTTGGCAACCAAAAACCTGGTTTGTAACACAACTTTGCCCCACTTTTGCCTGTAATTTAGTTCTCTGGGTTTCAATTTTCTTATCTTTAAAGCAAAGGGATTAGATTAGATGACTTCTAAATTCCCGTCAGAATATAGAGCTATAATGCTTTACCCAATATAATTTCTCTGAAGTTTTATAAGAATAAGATGCCAATTAATTAAACTGCATTCAAATCAACAAATATTCATTAAATACCTATCAAGGGCTTTGCTGGGCACTGGAAATACAAAGACAAAAAAAGAAATAGTTCCTGACCTTATGAGGCTTAAATTGTATTGGGGAGAAGGGGTAAACCCAACATGCACACAGATAAGAAAATATAAACCTATATAAAAAACATATACATTAATTTAAGAAAGAGTGAGCACCAAAACTGGGAAGAGGATTAAGCAAGGTGTCTACTAGGAGGTGCTATTTTCTAGATATTCTATAAGATATATGAGGAGGGAGCTCATTCCAGATAATCATGCAATATTATTTCAGCCTCAATATTCCATCAAAATTGGCCATTTTCCCTTTGACAATGCTGTTATTTTATTTCTCCTAAGGCCCTATTTCTTTTCTTTTTCCTTAGCATAGTTCCCTTTCCCCTCTTTTGTTTACTTTAGTGCTACCAGTAAAGAAAAAGCATGGGGATGTAAAAAAAAAAAAAAAAAAAAACAGCTAAGTGGCACACTGGATACAGCCCTGGGCTTGAAGTCAGGAAGATTCATGTTCCTTAGTTCATATCTGGCCTCGGGCACTACTAGCTGTGTGACTCTGGACAAGTCACTTAACTCTGTTTGCTCCAGTTTCCTTGTCTGTAAAATGAACTGGAGACATTCCAGTATCTTTGTCAAGAAAGCCTTAAGTGGGATCATGAAGAGTAGAACAGGACTGAATAATAACCTAGGATAGTAAAGAGAGCACTAGACAAAGAATTAAGAAAGAAGATGAATCCTGAATCCTAACTCTCAGATCTGGGATATGTCACTTAACATTTGTGAATTCGCAATTTTCTTAAATATAAAACTGTACAGAATTACAATAATTCCCAAGACTTGACTTTCAATAAGATCTTGGATATTCTTGGTGATATCTGTTTTATTTAGCTTCTTTCTATGGGAGACCACCTCCCCAGGTGTTTGAGTTCTCTGTCTGGATTCCAAATAAATAAAAATTCATTGTATTTCTCTTTATTATTATTCACTTTATATTTTAGATACAAGGATAATGTTTTAAAGCCAACTATGAAAAAATGTAATGTGATAGTTATCTTTTCATTTTAACTATAGAGATTTTCTGATTATGTTAATCATGCAACAGAAGAAAACAAACTCATTTCTCTTAGTCTGGATGGATTCCCTTAAGGTTAGAACAGTACTTATTCAGTAGCAAGTTTACTTCTTAGAACAAGCTGACAATGTATTTTGAATGGGAAGATAAATGGCTTTCAAAATATTTAAGCCCCATTGAACATGGTTAAGTATTCTTGCTATCTGAGCACTGGCTTATGTAAGCAGGGAATGATTTCATTTGAGCTCTGTTCAGAATTCATGACAGGTTCACTTTAAAATACCAGATCTCTGATGGCAGGACTGTCTTCACCTGGTGCTTCTGTTCTCTTTTAGTAGACTACAGTGTCTGCTATAGTTTGACAAGGGAAAGAAACTTTAATAATGCCACAGGTTTGCCATAGACAGAAAAAAAGCTGAGGGTTTTTTTTTCCCCACATAGAAAGATCCTTGTGAAATAGTCTCTGATACTGCAGTGACACTTTCTGTGAGAATTTTTTTTAAAGAGAAGAATGCTTCACTAGGTAGGAAGAAGTAAAATTTTCAGCCATACATTTCTATAGCAACATTTCTATCTATAGTAACACTTTACTGTTCAATTTGAGGTAAATACAATTTAAGTCTCAGTATCCTATTCAGCTGCTTATTCTTTAGATGATTTTTCTTCTCAGCTTAGCAGTGACAGAGCTGTAATATACATTCAGTAAAAAACGTTCTTACTGCTTGGAGGAAAAGCATAAAAAATTCCAAAAACTAAGTGACAAAAATATTATTTTTCTTTTATAATTCATCATCTAGGTATAATCTCTAAATAAATATTATGTCCCCCAATTTTTCCTTCTTTCCTTCTTTCTTTCTTGATGAGACAATTGGGGTTTGAACTCATGTCCTCCTGATTCCAAAGCCCTCTATTCACTGTGTCATCTAGCTATACCTCCAATTTTTCTTAATGGAGAAATCTACATATATGCAATTTCACTGGCTTCCTTTTGTTCAGTCATTTCAGTGATATCATTCTTCATGTCCCCATTTGGGGTTTTCTTGGCAAAAGTATTGGAGTAGAATACATTATTGGTGGAGTTGCAAACTGATCAAATCATTCTGGAGAGCAATTTGGAGCTAAGCCCAAAGGGCTTTCAAACTGTGCATATGCTTTGATCCAGCGGTGTTTCTTCTGGGCCTGTATCACAAAGAAATCAATAAAGAGGGAAAAGGACCCACGTGTAAAAATGTTTTTGGCAGCCCTTTTTGCCCATCAATTGGAGAATGGCTGAATAAATTATGGTATATGAATGTTATGGAATATTATTGCTCTGTAAGAAACGATCAGCAGGATGATTTCAAAGAGGCTTGGAGAGACTTACATGAACTGATGCTGAGTGAAGGGAATAGAACCAAGAGATCAGTGTACGTAGTAACAATAAGATAATGTGATTATTAACAATTATGAATGTGGCTCTTTTCAACATTGAGGTGATTCAGGTCAATTCCAATAGACTTGTGATGGAGAGACCATTTGCAACCAGAAGGAAGATTAATGGGGACTGAATGTGGATCACAACATGGTATTTGCACCTTTTTGTTGTTGTTTGCTTGCTTTTTTCTCTCGTTTTTTAAAATTTTTGATTAGATTTTTCTTGTGCAGCATGATAAATGTGGAAATATATATAGAAGAATTGCACATGTTTAGCATATATTGGATTGCTTGCTCTCTAGGGAAGGAGGTGAGCAGAAGGGAAGGAGAAAACTTGGAACATAGGGTTTTGCAAGGCTGAATGTTGAAAACTATCTCTGTATGTATTTTGAAAAGTAAAAGCTATTTTTAAAAAAGAGAAAATTGGAATCACAAAAAATTGGAGTGTTTTACTATTTCCTTCTCTGACACATTTTACAGATGAAAATCCTGAGGCAAATAGGGTTGACTTGCTCAGGGTCACACAGCTAGTAAGTGTTTGAATCCAAATTTGTACTCAGATTTAACTGACTATGCCTGGTTCTCTAACCATTGTATCACTTGGTTTTCTTAGACTTTATAATGACTACATAGAAAGCATTAGTGTTTTAAACTGAATTTGTTATGCCATGAAATCATAAAATTCAGAGGAAAGAAACTTAAAAAGCAGGTCGCCTATCTTCATTTTATATATCAGTATACAGAAGCCCATAAAGAATAATTCACTTACCTATCTATGGTAACATAAGCTGTAAGCAGTGGAGGTAAGATTTCCAAGAGACAAGAGTCTGAAGCACTCTGTAAGAGCATCTAGTTGGCACAATGGGTATAGAGTACTGGCCCTGAAGTTTGGAAGACTCATCTTCTCCAGTTCAAATATGGCCTGAAACACTTACTTGCTGCATGACCCTGAGCAAGTCACTTAACCCTATTTGCCTTAATTCCCTCATCTGGGGAGTATCTTTGCCAAGAAAATTCTATGTGGGACCACAGAGTCTGAAAAGATTAAACAGCAAATCAACAAAAGTCTCTAAATATTGTGTTCTTTGTATTTTACCATATTATGGATATTTAATTAGATAACCAACAAATTCATCTTTTCCTCTGATGCTACTAATAAAGAACTCTTCTTGTCTATATAAATGAAAATAAGAAAAGATAGATTATTTCTTCCTAACCTTCCCACCCACAAAATACAGTTTATTCTTCCCTGAGTTAGAAAAGGTCTCATCAGTATTCGTGGCATTTATTTTGAATGGAAAACCTGACCTATTGATAATGGTATAATCTCTCTGCTGTTATTACTTCTTTGCATTGACAAAGTGTCAGATCACATGGCATATTGAGAGTGGGGGCATGCTACATTTCTGGCTAGGGCAGATGGTGATTCAGAAAAGCTGAATCTAGAAATAGAGCCATAGAATCATTAGTTATAGATCTGGAAGAGACTTTACAGATCATCTAGTATTTCCTGCCTCAACCCCCCTATCCCACCTCCCTCTCCAAGCAATATCCCTTAGTGTCAGTTTTGTGTCTCCCCCAGTAGAATGTGAGTCACTTGCAGGTAGTGTTTCACTTTTTGTCTGTGTATCTCTTTGTTGTTATCCAGTTACTTTTCAGTTGTGCATTACTTCATGCCCATTTGGGGTTTTCTTGGCAAAGATACTAGACTGATTTGCCATTTCCTTCCTTAGCTCTTTTTACAGATGAGGAAACTGAGGCAAAGAGAATGAAATGGCTTGTCCAAAATCACATAGGTAAGTAGTAAATGCCAGAGGTTAATGTTGAACTCAGGAAGAGCTGCCCTCAGAAAAATATTTTTTAAAGCATAAAATAAAATATATAGGATTACAATGGAAACCGATTATTTTGAAATAAAATTACAAATATTTAAAAAAAAACAAATTAACTTGGGAGAGTTCAATTCCTTCATTTTACAGAAGCGAATGAGTTCTGTGCTATCAGATTGAATGCACTAGTGTACAATTTTTGACATTTCTTGCTTCTGTGCTCCTGTTTGAATAACCCATATGTTTATCATTATGCTCACCCTTCCTCACCCCAGGCTTAAAGTTCTGCCATAGATCCACTGGACATATTCAATATGTACAGGGGCCCTAATTCTTCCTGGTCTTTGTAGTTAGATACACCTAGAAACATACAGCACATATTGTTCATTTACATGCCCTTTACCTTCTTTTTCTGGCTCACTCTCCTTTAATTCACTCCACACTAAATTTTTTTAACATCCTGTAGACATCCATCTTTTTAACATTACTAGCCCAGTGAAGTCAACTGAAAATGAACATACTTAACCATTTGCTTGTAGAAATGTACAGCTTGTACTATCACTGAATATAAGGAAATGATTCAAATTATAGGAATAGGAGACATTTGCTAAAGAAATAATTAAAGGATAATAAATACTGGGAGATTTAAAGAATGAAATCTTTATCAACAAGTGTATGAAAAGATTTTCCAAGTTATGAATATAAGGAGGAGGAAGAGGAGGAGGAAAGAGCAAAAGGAGAAGGAGGGGGAGGAAGAAAGAGGAGGAGGGAGGGCGAGAAAGGAAAGGAGGGAGAGAGAGAAGGAGGGAGAGATAGAAGGAGGGAGGGAGGGAATGAAGGAAGGATGAAAGGAAGGAAAGGAAGGAGGGAGGGGAAAGGAGAAATAGAGGAAGAAGGAGAGAAAGAGAGAGAGAGAGAGGAAGAGAGAGAGAGAGGAAGAGAGAGAGAGGAAGAGAGAGAGAGAGAGAGAGAGAGAGAGAGAGAGAGAGAGAGAGAGAAATCTAGACTGTAGACTGGAGGTGGGAAACTTTTTTCTATTTGGGCTGTTTGGATATTTATAACATCATTTGTGGGCCAGACAAAATTATGAACTTAAAAAACTCAAGCAGTGAGAGGTTGCTGTATCTAGCTTTCAGCTCATCATCTTCTGTGGTTACCATAGCAAATGATTTCCTAGGCCTTATATGTCTTGCAAGCTGGATGCCCCCTGCTCCTGCTGTAGATTATCTACATTGACAATATAACTTAACCCTCACGTCCATCATATCTACATGAGAGTGAAGCAGAGAGATACAGGAGCCGAGAGACATAGAAATAGAAAACTAACCTTAAGGGTCAGACATTCAGGATTCATGCTACTTACTGAGAGACTTTGTCCGAGTCATTTCACTTTTCTGGTGCATGGTTTCCTCATTTGTAAAATTTGACTAAGTCAATCACTTAATAAACAAGCAATTATTAAGTATGTTCCCATATTATAACAACTTCTAGGGATACAAGGAGACAGTTGGGTGGTACAGTGCATAGAGTGCCAGCTAGAGTCAGAAATACTCATCTTCCTGAATTCAAACCTGGCTTTATATATTTGTTAATTGTGCATCCCAGGGCAACTCATTTAAGCCTGTTTGCCTCAGTTTGCTCATTTGTAAAATTAGCTGGGGAAGGAAATGGCAAAGCACTCCAATATCTTTGCCAAGAAAACTCCAAATGGGATCATAAAGAGTTGAACATGACAGAAAAATAAGAACTCACATTCTACTAGGGAAGACAATATGTTGAACATCTACACAAAATTGATATTAAGGGATATTGGTTGGAAGGGATGGTTTGGGGAGGATTATGCAGTAGGAGGAGTTGGTAGAATTATTGAAAGCTTCATGTGGAAGGTAAAATTTGGCCCCAAATGAATGCATGACAGATTCCAAAGGTCACAGCAAAAATAAATTACATGATTGCATACTATTTAAGTTTTGTAAAACAAAACAAATGATGTTAAAATTAGAAGAAATAGGTAACTCAGAAGTCATTTTCTATGATATCTTATTTCCAAGATATATAAGGAAATGATTCAAATTATAGGAACAGGAGACATTTACTAAAGAAGTAATTAAAGGATATTAAATACTGGGAGATTTTTAAAGGATGAAATCTGTGTTATCAACAAGTATATGAAAAAATTCTCCAAATTATGATAAAGAACAATTTTGAAAGATTAACTGATTTATTTGGCAACTACAATGATTTCAGAAAAGTGATATAGCCATACTACTCACCTTCTGAAAGAGTGGTGATAGACTTAAAATACATAATGAGACAAACACTTTCAAAATGAGCTAATGTAAGAATTCATCACGTTCTACTATGCCTATTTGTTACAAATGGCTTGCTTTTCTTTCTTTCTTTTTTCCAGATGTGGGGGTAGGAGGGAAAAATAGGAGCAAAGGGTTAGGAAGAAGAAGAAGAAGAAAGAAGATGAAATAACATTTTAGATGAATGGAAAGAAGGAAGACTGACAAGCTGGACATCTTTGAAAACTATAGGTTGGTTTTGTTTTATATATATTTTAAAAGCTATGAATAATAGCAATTCATAATTTTATGGACAGTTTTATTCTGTACTGCTAGGTATGTGGAAATGCTTATTTTATTTGATATTTGTTAAATTTGGAATTAAAAAAAAACATCAAAACAACAACAAAAGAAGAACCTCAGCTAAATCCCAAAAGAAATTAGGGAGTCTAAGATTTTAAAGTAGGGACATAGGGGAATAGCTAGTACAAAAGCACAGGGATAGGAAATGAGTGCCAAACTTATTGAGGTTGCAGAGTTTTTAATAGAATTGATCTGAAAGAAGGTAGAAAGGTTGATTGATGCCAAGTTATGAAGGGATTTAAACATCAAATGAAAGATTTTATAGTTGCTCATAGAGGTAATAGGGAGCTGAAATTCCTTTTGGCTCTAACATTTTGTGATTCCAAACTCTTCTGGAAAGTTTTTACTTAATAGCATATCTTCTTTTTGTTGGAAGGAGAATTTCTCTATTAAGAAAATTTAACTATATCCTACAAGAAATATTCATTTTTTCTTTCCAGATCTTTTTTTTCAACAAATCATAATCTTATATATAAGTCTAGGAAGTTGATTCCATGAATTTTTAAAGGATGTAATAAGCATCTGCTAAATCTTGTATTCAAAAGTAACTGGCTCCTACCTTCTATTACTGCCTAGTATTTATATGTGTGTGTTACATTTTAAGTAGTTTCTAAATATTAATTATTATAATACTCCCTGGAAAATGATAGATATTTCCTACTCTCAAAAAATGGAGATACTGGAAATAAGAGCAATTTGAAGGAAATATATTATGTCTCCAGCTATAACTGAAGATGAGAATCTGAGTTGGTGATACTCATGTGTTGAAGAAAGAAAGTATAAATATTAATACCATATACTAAGTTTTTAGGCTAATGTATGTCTAAACTGACATAATCCTTTGTATCCATATACATGAATTTTTAAACTCAAGTAGTCTTGAACTAACCATCTATAAGAATTTTGAAAAAGGAAAAGATCACAATATTTTTTATTATATATTTTGTAATAAATAATGCAAAACAATTGAGTAACAATCCCATTTCCTCCGGGACCACTCCTTTCACTACTGGAACAAAGAACTCTCATCCTTAATATGGATATCAATATCCTTTAACATTGAAAAAGTGTGATTCTTAGCTCCCATCAACTCCAACAGGAGTGGCAATGATATAAATAGGGGTCAGTCTTAAAAAAAATTATGTAAGTTGAGTGCTATCTTTAATTTATTTCAACAACAACAAGATTTTTTGTTCTAAGCTTATTACCTGCCTTCCCAAGTAGTTTTTTTTAAGAGATTTTAATTAGGCTTCTGGAAGAAGAGAAATCTTATTTCTTAATGTTGCTAGAGAAACCAAAAGAGATTTTTTTTAATACACTTCCAGACATGCCAGAATGACCATGTGAAAAAAAATGACCATGTGACTCAAGAGGGCTATACACTGTAGGGTTTTCATTGTATTGGTATAAACCTGCATTCTCTCATGAAACTGATTAATCTCATATCCTCTCAAGATTCACCCTAGGGAGGTAGTGAGGAAATGAGAATTATATGCTATTTAGTATACTTTAGATACCAACATAGAGCATCAACAATTCTGTCAATAAGCACAAAGTTCTTGGAAAATGTATGAAAAAGGCAAATATATTACAATGAACTATAGACCCTATTTTTCAGACCAGTGTTCTTTTCTTTATCTTTTTGTGAAATCTGACATTGAGATGCTATTAATCATTTACCATCTGGTTCAAGGAAGATTTTTGTAGAAGGCTTGGGTTGAAGTAGAATCCTGGGATAATTAATAATGTTATATGTATTACATCTGATGGATGCTGTTCCATTAGAACAGCTGGAGAAGAATACTGATTTCGTTCCCCCTCCCAACTCTGATGTCTGTATGGTTATTACATGTGACTTGAGTTGGCCTTTAAAATCATTTACAATTTATTGCTGTAAGAAATATATACTTATTTTCACTACTTACTATGAAGGGAAAAAGCAATTTTTCTCTCTCTTTGAAATCCCTGGAGATAGTCTTCATATCCAACCAAATAATAATGCAAGATAACAGTAAAATATTCAGCTGACTTTCACAAATGGAACTGGGTATTTTATAAGTATCCCCATAGGCCCGCAAAATGTCAATGCTTATAAACTATTGTTTCTTAGAATTGTGGGATTGTAACTATGGAATTTTACACTACCATGAAGTACCACAATTTAACAAATGTTCAAAAGCTAAAAAGCAGATTTATCATATCCACTTTAATCTCCCATGTGTGTATCACATATAAAAGGACCTACCTTATTTGAAATGAGCCTAATTATTAACAATTGTATAGAAATAAAATCACTACATATATTGGTATGTACACATATATATACATATATGTCCTCAAATTACCAAATAAGAAGAGTAGATTTTATGCAAATAATTAGATTATAAATTTGGTTCTGTATTTCATTGTTGGCTAAATTTAGATTGAAATTCTGGGATTGTAAAGTCGATAATGTTGTATAACAATTATTCCCAAAATATTCCTACCAATATTGGACTGTAATGTACAGCTAATATTTTTGTCACATATTTTTTTTCACATTTTCTATTACTTGACAATTGATTTGGAAATAGCAAATACCTTGCAGAACCATCAAGAAAACAAGAAAATATTTTCTCATTTTTTCTAGTAGGAAAGCACTTTGTGTAATTCTAATAAATCAATAAGCCTTTGTTGCCAAATAAACAAATCAAACTCTTATCAACATTCTTATTAGACTCATTGTATTTGACAAAAGGAGACTGCTACTGAGAAAGATAGAAAAATAACAGATTTCTTTAAAGTCAATATACATTATTATAGTTCATATAATCTCTTAGAATGCAACTCTTATTTCTGCTGACAAATTGGTTCCTCAAGATTCAGCTGCATCTTCCCTTCAGAATTTTAGAGGATACTCCTGAGGGTTCAGGAATGATTTTCTCATGCAATCAGCATAAGCCCCTACAGATATGTCCTCCTCCCCCACCAACATGATCCATTGAGAATCATTTAGTCAGTCAAGATTAGCTAGTTTTTAGAAAGTTACATTTTCGTGAGGTAGCACAGTGAGGGAAATTAGTTCAAAACGTCCTCCCGATCAAAAAAAAGTCTTCAAAACACTCTCCTATCTATGGAGCCTGGGAAAAGTAAGCTCAAGAGCACATAGGGCAAAGAAGTAACTTATTTCTCCTGATTGATGGAATTTCTTTTCTTCCATTTGTGGAATATCCTTAAACATGTGAATCTTCATCCAGTCTGTCCTAGGCTCCAAGTGAACACTTTGATTCTTGGTTGATCTGAGTGAGGATACCAATTGGAGGATGGGAAGTAGCACATCCTCTCAGCCCTTGGAAATCTGCTAAATGTGTCTTTTCCTAAGAAAGGGGGCCGGGGAGGATAGGAGACCCAAGGTTAAAGCCTGTCTTTTCCTGCCCCACCGCTAGTGCTTCTTTCTATAGGGTTTTGCTGAAAAACTATATGCTAATGTTGCTGAAATTCTGCTTCTACTAGCTTGGTAATTTGATAGATAATCTCTCAGTCTGAAAAAGTTTCCTTGGTCTATTGGAGCATCATAATTCTTGAGCAGTTTCAGTTGAAAGACTTTCTACAGTTAGCATAAAGCAAATGACTAATTAATTGATTTATTGCCTGCTTGAGACATATTCTCATCGAATTAAGTTATTAAGGCTAAAACTGGGTAGGGTGGTTTTAGCCCCACTCTTAACTAATGGTATTTAAGTAGATATTTAAAATTTTATATTTGTGTTTAGACCATTGGATTTGGTCCAAAGAAAATTAACAGGTGCATGTAAGTATTTCATTAACTAATCTTTAGCTATTGTGTGTCTGTGTGTGCATGTGTAATAATTTCAGTATTTTTCCCTTTATACTCTAAAGAGAGATTGTTTCTTGTTTGATTTGGTGTCAAAACACTGATAAGTGATATGGCTCTGAATTTGTCTTTTTAGCTTCTCTTTATACTTAGGTATTATGTAAACATTCTCTCTCCTTATTTAGCTATTCTGCCTACTGAGGAAAAGAAAAGACACTCCTCTCTAGCACTTTCCTTTAATTTATACTTTCCCCATTCAAAGCTAAAGTATTTTTTAATTAAAGCTTTTTATTTGCAAAACGTATGTATGGGTAATCCTTCACAAAGATAAAGTATTAAGAAGCTAAAATCAAGTTGGTGTAACTTGGCTTTACATGATTGCAATCTTGTAAAGTGGGAGTCAACCAACCAATCGAAAGCCATTTCCCCATCAGTTATATGGTTAAAGTCTATGAACAACAGTTGTCAAAAGAATTGCACATTGTTAACAATCATATGAAAGAATGTTCCAAATAACTAATAATTAGAGAAATGTAAATTAAAACTTCACCTCATACATGGCAAATTGGCCAAAATGACAAAAGATGGGAAGAGTGTGTTGGAGGAGATGCCAAAAGGTAGGCAAATGTGTTATTAATGGAACTATGAATTGGTACAACCATTCTGGGGGGATTTTGAAATTATGCAAAGGGAATAGTTAAAATACTCATTCTTTTTTTGAACCAGAGAATATATACAACAAAAAAAACTGTTGGAAAGTCATTCATTACATTGAAAAACGTGCCTTTTTGTACCTTCTGTTAGTTATCTATGAAAATATCTAATCTACTTTAAACATATATCTTAAAATACTTGACAACAGTTACAATACCACCCCCTAATTCCCCTTTTTATAGGCCAAGAATCCCCAATTTCTGCAATTAGTCATAATATGACTTTCCCATTCCCTTAGCATATTGATTCTTGTTTGATTATTCCCTGGCTTTTCATTGTCCATCTAAAATGTGTTGCTAGAATTGAATACAGTACTCCAATTGTGGACTGATCATTGAAGATGAAGTAGTAGTATTCCTGTCCTTGTTATAGATTCAGATACCCAAACAAGTCTATAATCTCACTGATAATGAAAGTTCCCTCCAATGAGACAACCATCCTTTTTCATAAGATTAAAAAAATCATTTGTACTCCGACCTAGTGCTACTTTTAGCATCCATCTCTCTACAACTGGAAGCACAATAAGAAAGAATATTCTTTATTTTGTTCTAACAATACAAAATTTCCCTAAAATACTTAAATCAATGTAGGTTTCTCAGTAATTTAATTTAGGATTCTAATAGCTCATTATTCCATGCTAAGATATCAACTCCCTAAGAAAAAAATCTCCAAGGCCAGATGGTTTTACATGTGAATTCTACCAAACATTCAAAGAACAATTAATTCCAATACTATACAAACTATTTGAAAAAATAGGGACAGAAGGTATACTACCAAATTCCTTCTATGAGACCGATATGGTGCTGATAGCTAAACCAGGTAGGGTGAAAACAGAGAAAGAAAACTATAGACCCATTTCCCTAATGAATATTGATGCAAAAATTTTAAATAAGATTTTAGCAACAAGATTACAGAAAGTTATCAACAGGATAATACATCTTGACCAAGTAGGATTTATACCAGGAATGCAGGGCTGGTTCAATATCAGGAAAACTATCAGCACAATCAATTATATCAATAACCAAACTAACAAAAACCATATGATTATCTCCATAGATGCAGAAAAAGCATTTGATAAAATTCAACACCCATTCCTATTAAAAACATTAGAGAGTATAGGAATAAATGGGGTTTTCCTTAAAATGATTAGTAGCATCTACTTAAAACCATCAGCAAGCATCATATGTAATAGAGATAAACTAGAATCATTCCCAATAAGATCAGGAGTGAAACAAGGCTGCCCACTGTCACCATTACTATTTAATATTGTATTATAAATGTTAGCTTTGGCAATAAGAGAAGAAAAAGAGATAAACGGAATTAGAGTAGGTAATGAAGAAACCAAATTATCACTCTTTGCAGATGACATGATGGTATACTTAGAGAACCCTAGAGACTCAACTAAAAAACTACTAGAAACAATTCACAACTTTAGTAAAGTTACAGGATTCAAAATAAATCCACATAAATCATCAGCATTCTTATATATCACTAACAAAGTTCAGCAGCAAGAGATAGGAAAAGAAATTCCATTCAGAATAACAGATGATAGCATAAAATATTTGGGAATCTATTTGCCAAGAGAATGTCAGAAACTATATGAACTAAACTACAAAACACTTTCCACACAAATAAAATCAGACCTAGTCAATTGGAAAAACATTAAGTGCTCATGGGTAGGCCGAGCAAATATAATAAAAATGACAATACTACCCAAACTAATTTATTTATTTAGTGCCATACCAATCAAACTCCCAAGAAGTTATTTTACAGACCTAGAAAAAATAGTAGCAAAGTTCATTTGGAAGAACAAAAGGTCAAGAATTTCAAGGGAATTAATGAAAAAAAAGACAGATGAAGGTGGCCTTGCTGTACCAGATCTAAAACTATATTATAAAGCAGTGGTCATCAAAACCATTTGGTACTTGCTGAGAAATAGAGCAGTCAATCAGTGGCATAGGATAGGATATCAGGACAAGCTAGGTAATAATGTTAGCAATTTAGTGTTTGATAAACCCAAGGACCCCAGCTTTTGGGATAAGTACTCACTATTCAGCAAAAACTGCTGGGATAATTGGAAACTAGTGTGGAAGAAATTAAGGCTGGACCCACACCTAACACCACACACCAAGATAAGATCTAAATGGGTTCATGATCTAGATATAAAGAGTGATATTATACCCAAATTAGAGGAACATAGGATAGTTTACCTCTCAGACCTGTGGAGATGGAATAAATTTATGCCCAAAGAAGATCTGGAACTCTTAATTGAACACCAGATAGATAATTTTGATTATATTAAGTTAAAAAGTTTCTGTACAAACAAAACTAATGCAGACAAGATTAGGAGGGAAGCATCAAATTGGGAAATCATCTTTACATTTAAGGGTTCTGATAAAGGTCTCATCTCTAAGATATATAGAGAATTATCTCATATTTATAAGAATTCAAGCTGTTCTCCAATTGATAAATGGTCAAAGCATATGAACAGACAATTTTCAGATGAGGAAATTAAAACTATTTATAATCATATGAAAAAGTGCTCCAAATCACTATTGATCAGAGAAATGCAAATTAAGACAACTCTGAGGTACCATTACACACCTGTCAGATTGGCTAAAATGACAGGAAAAGATAAAGATAAATGTTGGAGGGGATGTGGGAAGATTGGGACACTGATGCATTGCTGGTGGACCTGTGAACGGATCCAGCCATTCTGGAGAGCAATTTGGAGCTATGCTCAAAAAGTTATCAAACTATGCATACCCTTTGACCCAGCAGTGTTTCTATTGGGCTTATATCCCAAAGAGATCATGAAGGAACTAAAGGGCCCCACATGTGCAAGAATGTTTGTGGCAGCTCTTTTTGTAGTGGCTAGAAACTGGAAACTGAATGGATGCCCATCAATTGGAGAGTGGCTGAATAAATTATGGCATATGAATGTTATGGAATATTATTGCTATGTAAGAAATGACCAGCAGGACGATTTCAGAGAGGCCTGGAGAGACTTGCATGTACTAATGCTCAGTGAAGTGAGCAGAACCAAGAGATCATTATTCACGGCAACAACAAGACTATATGAGGATCAGTTCTAATGGACATGGATGGCTCCCTTCAACAATGAAATGCTTCAAACCAGTTCCAATTGTTCGGTGAAGAGAGCCATATACACCCAGAGAGAGGGATGTGAAATATGGACCACAACATAGCATTTTCATGTTCTCTATTGATGTTTGCTTGCATTGTATTTCCTTTATCAGATTATTCTTTCTTGTAGATATGATTTCTCCTGCACAAAAAATGATGCAATAACTATACATATATTCGACTTCTTAAGTATTCTAACATAATTATCATGTAGTGGATATCCTGCCATCTAGGGGAGGGGTGGGGAGTAGGGGGGAAAAATTTGTAACAGAAAGGAAATGTAAATAGAAAATATATTTTTGGCAAGCATACATTTGGCATTCTCACAATGTGGCCAGCCAAATGGCATTACAATCTTTGCAGTAGAGTTTGAATGCTTGGCAATTCAGTTCAAGAAAGGACCTCAGTGTTTGATATCTTATCCTGCCAGGTGATCTCCAGAATTTTCCTAAGATAATTCAAATGCAATTGATTCAGTTTCCTGGCAGAGTGCTGGTAAACTGTCCAGATTTTACAACATTACAAAAGGAGGTCAACACAATGGCTCTGACCTTCAGTTAGGTAGTCAGTCTAATATCTTTCTTCTCCCATACTTTCCTTTGAGGTCTCCTAAACAATGAGCTATGCATGTGTCAACCTCATTATCAGTATGGACTTCCCTGTAAAATATACTAACAAGGTAAGGGGCTTTATCCACAGCATTCAAAACTTCTCCATTGGCTATAACTGATGATTCTATATATGGATGATATTGTGATAGCCAAGGGAGTAATTTTGTTTTCTTGGTGTTCATTGTTAGATCAAAATTAGCACAAGCAGCAGAGTATCAATCCATATTTTGTTGCATATAAACTTCAGAACCTGCATTGAGTGCACAATCATATACAGACAAAAAAAACAAACAAAAACCAATACTCCCTCAACTTTAGTTTTGATTTGTAGCCTTTTGTTTAATTAAAGCTTTTTATTTACAAAACATTTGCATGGGTAATTTTTCATCATTGAGCCTTGCAAAGCTTTCTGTTACAAATTTTTCTCTCCTTCCCTCACCCCCTCCCCTTGATGGCAAGTAGTACAATAGATGTTAACTATGTTATATAAATTAAATATGTTATATATATGACAAATCCAATATATGTATACATATTTATAGTTATCTTGCTGTACAAGAAAAATCGGATCTACAAGAAAAAAAACCTGAGAAAGGAAACAAAATGCAAGCAAACATTAATAGAGAGCGTGAAAATGTTATGTTGTGGTCCACATTTCATATCCCTCTCTCTGGGTGTATATGGCTTTCTTCACTGAACAATTGGAACTGGTTTGAAACATCTCATTATTGAAGAGAACCATGTCCTTCAGAATTGATCACCATATAGTCTTATTGACATGTATAATGATCTCTTGGTTCTGCTCATTTCACTCAGCTTCAGTTCATGTAAGTCTCTCCAGGCTTCTCTGAATTGTTTCTTACAGAACAAAAATATTCTATAACATTCATATACTATAACTTATTCAGCCATTCTTCAGCTGATGGGCATCCATTCATTCCAATTTCTAGCCACTACAAAAAAGGCTGCCAGATGGTTTATAGCCTTTTCAAGTTAAAAAATTTAACATCAGTGCAGTAGCTGATTTTAGTGCCATGTTTGTCTTCATTGAAGCCATTTGAAAATAAGGCTGAAAATATCATAATAAAAAGCATGTGAGCAAGTACACAGCTTTGTTTCATAATTTTCCCTAAGTCCTTGTGACTGACGGTGTCAACTTAGGACTCTCCCTCTCCATAATGCCTTGCTGAGGTACCCATAGGAATGTACCATAAGGACTTCCAAAGAGGCTTCCAAATAGGCTCTTCTGCTAAGAAAAACTGTCCACAAAACCCTGTGTTAATAGCAAGTTTTATTTTTCTCTCTACATGTCTTTAGGTTCCCAAGCTGGCACCTTTTTTGTCTACTCAGTTAGAAGTGAACAAGTTTTCCTTAGAGCAATATGCTTTCTTCTCTTTGGCATTATTAAAAAAAATCTAAGTGTATCTAAAATGAGCTTTAGAGAATTTTCCTTAAATGTCTTTCACAGTTAATTGTTCAAATCAAGCTTGAGATAATTATTTTTAAAGCTATTTCAGAGAAATTCTAGAGACCAAAATTGGCAATATAAAAAAATGCCAATCACATATTGCTTCTCTTCATCTAGTTATTATTCCTTCAAAATCTAAGAATTATTTTATTTGTTTGTTCCATTCTTTGATACAGATTGAAATCCCTTTATCCCTTATTTGGTGACTTAAAGAGGTACTAAGTAGAAAATAAATAACTGAGTAAACAAAGAAATGAATGAATACATATATACATACATTATAAAGCCATCTACCCACCAGAACTCTGTTTATGAGCTTCATTAGGTTTTGAATATAGCTCATACTTAAAGCTTTTATAATTTGATGTGGATGTGAAGCAGCCTTAGAGATATCCAGTTCAACCTGCTCATTTAATAGCTAACAGGCTGAGAGAGACTAATTTATTCAAAATTACACAGAACCCACCAGAACTTGTATTCATTGGCACAACCTTCAGGAACCTAGGCTTATATCAATAGATGAAACATTGCGAGGTGTATAATACATATTTTTCTCTCTCTTGTGATTTTATTCTTCTTTATATTTACACTTAATGATCTGATAACCAGGTAATGTTATGTAGCAGATCACCCCTACTTCTTCAACTTTAAGAGTTGTCTGGGGCCATGAGAAGTGTGTCCATAGCCATAAAACTAATATATATATATATATGCATATATATATATGTATATATATATATACATATATATATGCATATATATATATATATTAGTTTTATGGCTATGGACACACTTCTCATGGCCCCAGACAACTCTTAAAGTTGAAGAAGTAGGGGTGATCTGCTTTGGTGGAGTGTATGTCTGCCTCTTCAGGAATTCCCTGTACCAATAAAACCACAGTATTAAAAAAAAAAGGATTTTAACCATGTAATATTTTTATAGGCAAACCTCCATAATAAGGTGTAATTCAAATAGTATAGGCTCCTAGTATCAAAGTTTTAGAGCTAGATGGTACTCTAGAGTTGATCTACTTGAATCTCATTTGACAGATGAAGAAACTAAGGCCTAAAGAGGTAAAATATCTTGCCTGAAGTGTCACACATCAGAGAAAGGATTTGAACCTTGTTTCTCAGACTCTAGAAACAACATTTTTCCCATTGTACTATCTTTAGCAGATGATTAACAAAAAGATAAGAAAAGAAAAAAAGAAAAGAAAAAGAAAAAAGAAAATTAAAAAAATTGTGAAGGTCTTTTGTACAATAGAGCTGATCTAGTTTTCTCTTTCCAATTTTATCCTCAAATATCTGGAGATGTTTCCAGAAGTTCTCTTGCATCAGTGGAGGAGGAACTACAACTTCTTGACATAATTGTATTATTGACTCTTCAGACCCCATTTGGGGTTTTCTTGGCAAGAACACTCAAGAGATTAGCCTTCTTCAGATCACTTTACATATGAAGAAAATGAAGTAAACAGAGTTAATTGACTTGACCAAAGTCACACATTTAATAAATGTTTAATAATGGATTTGAATTCATGAAGATGAATCTTCCTGACTCCAGCTCAGGATTCTATCCATTGTACCACCTAGCTGCCCCAATTGCAGCAATAATAGCAGACAGCCTCTACAAGCAGCAAGATATATCGTAAGTGGAATCTATTGTCTGGCTATATTTGGGTCATTCTCTTTCATAGCAATTGTGTTTTTAGGAGCATATCTACCTATATATAACACTATACTAGATAAAACTATTGAATAAGAGCAAATATGTCAGCTGGAAACCTGAACTCTGGGAGTTAGAATCAAAGCCTAATGGAAAAACAAGCCATCAATTTATCCTTAAGGGATTTCAAAAAAGATCTTTTAGACTAATATTTATATTTCATGGTATTTATTCGAGAGAAAAATAAAAATATCTTCCTTTATTTATTTAATTTATTTATTAAATATCTTCCTGCATAAGTCCATATTAATGTCTGGAAAGTCTGTCATAGTGGGACCTGGATGTTAAATTCTTGGGGAACATTGTATACCGTTAGTTCTGTTGTAATTAATCATATGCTTTCCTTTTAAAAAAAATCATGTTAGAATGCAAAATCTTGGGGAAACCATGCAAGGTTTTTGGGAAAACATGGGTGAGGCAGAACACTCCAGTATTATAATTTTGTGAATGTTAAATAGCTAACAAAGAAAAAAAGTATTAAACTGCAAACCCTTTGATTCAGGAGTATCTCTACTAGGCCTATATCCTAAAGAGATCATAAAAAAAGGAGAAGCACCCACATGTGAAAAATGTTTGTAGGAGGCCTTTTTATAGTGTCAAGGAACTGGGAACTGAGTGGATGTCCATCAGTTGAAGAATGGCTGAATAAGTTATGGTATATGAATGTTATGGAATATTATTATTCCATAAGAAATGATCCACAGGATAATTTTAGAGAGGCCTGAAGAGACTTATATGAACTGATGCAAAGTGAAGTGAATAGAAGCAAGAGAACATTGTACAAGGCAACAACAAGATTATAGGATGATCAAGTCTGATGGACGTTGACTTTTCAACAATGAGGTGATTCAGGCCAATTCCAATAGACTTGTGATAGAGCCATTTGCATCCAGAGAGAGGATTATGGGGTCTGAATAGGGATCACAACATAGTATTTTTACCTTTTTGTTGCTGTTTGCTTGCCTTTTTGTTTTTCTTTCTCATTTTTTCCCCTTTTTGATCTGATTTTTCTTGTGTCACATGATAATTGTGGAAATATGTATTGAAGAATTGCACATGTTTAACGTGCATTGGATAACTTGTTATCTAGGGCAGAGTATGGGGGGGAAGGGAGGGAGAAAAATTTGGAACACAAGGTTTTGCAAGGGTGAATTTTGAATTCTTTGCATGTATTTTGAAAAATAAAAAGTTATTTGTTTTTTTAAAAGGATACAATCCTTTCTATTATAAGGAAATATTTTGGGCAAATCCTATTAGGAAAAAGACACCACCTGCCCCACACACAGTAAAGTTGATAGAGTGACAATTTTCAACCAAAAGTGGAGGAACAGGGAGACTCTGATTACAGAAATTCAGAATTCAATTGATTTCTTATTATCCTTGTACATGAATTTAAAAAAAATAACAGAGAAAAGAAAAAAAACTCAGAAAAGTTCAGCTCAGAACTGGCCAAACATCAAATTAAACTCATTTCCCTGGGTATTTCCATTAATTAGTAATTAGTTTTTCCCCACTGGAAAGCTTTAGGAGGAAGGCACTTAATGACCCTATTTCCTCAGCTTCTTGAATCTCTTTAGATTGTCAGGTCCTGGGGCAGTCATTCACTCAAACAGCTTTCCACCTTCTCCTACCACATTGCTGGTTCAGCAGTCTGGCTCAAGCTTATGTGCCCTTTGGAAAGAATTTACTCTTTGCCATTCTGGTAATGGATGCTGTCCTTTTCTCTTGCTATTTTATTCTCTCTAAGGTTTAATAAATGTGGTCAAGGGGTTTTCTTTTTATAGTTGTTAGGTCTTCCATGTTCTGCTTGGGTCTATTTGGTGAAGGAATTCTGCTTATGCAGACTATCTTATTTTCATTTTCTTTTTTTTTAAATTTTTCACTGATGACAATATTTTTCTACCATATATAACTATATGAAAAGCCTTTCAATATAAAAGCTTCACATATTTCCTCATATCATTTGTCAGCAGATTCTAAGACTAGTCATTTATCTACCAATTTATTTATCTATCTATTCAACAATTTACTTGTTTGTGTTGTAGCTATTCATTTATCTATTTGACTAGTGTTGTTTACTAGGAAACAGCTATTATTCATTTATCTCTTCCATTCCTTTTGTTGTTAAGATAGATTTATAAAAACTGATGAGGCTTTTCAATTTTTATTATCATATGTATATATAGTATATATGCCCATGTTTGTATACACATATATATGTATACATAAGCATTTAATACACGTTATATACATATACACATGGACATATATGTATTTTGTAGCTAGACTAGGTGTATGTATACGTGAATATAGGCACATATATGGACAAAGAGAAACAGAGAAGCGAAGAAGAACCAGCCAGCCAGAGATAGACAGACAGAAACAGAGACAGAGACACACAGAAAAAGACAGATATATAGAGAGAAGACAAACAGAAATAGACAGACAAAGATAGAGAAACTGAGATAGACAAAAATAGAGACAGACAGAGACAGACACAGATAGGGAGAACTGTGGAAGCTTTCACCCTTCTGTGCTTTATCCTTGATGTTTTAAATGGGAAGCAGAGTGGCAGGGGTTCTAAATGCTTAAGCATGGTAATATTTAAAAAAAAAAAAACAATTGATAGCCTATTGATAACTCCAAACCAACTAAAGTATACTCTTCTTGACTTCCTTGTATTACTTTTTACCATCTTCCTCTATCTACTGACTGGCAATTGTATACTGATATCTATGCTATATTGATAACAGTGATAGAATGTTTTAATAACTTCTTGAAAATCTGAATTTGTCATTCTGGGTACCTCCTTTATTGAAGTGGATAGCAATCTTTTATTGCATTAATACATAATCTTAGAGACTATTTCTGCCTGAAAAACTTACCACTTGGCAGCCAACTTGGTTATGAGCCTTGGAGTTAGCAAGGCTGGTCCTAAGATGACATTTACACTTCATCATTCTCTCATTCTCTTTTGTTTTCTTCTTTTCTTAATTCTCTACAGTCTGATTTCTGACTCCAACATTCAGCTGAACCTGTTCTCTCCAAAGTTGACAGTTAATTAATGGTCTTTTCTTAATCTTCATCCTTTTTTTTCTCCATAGACTTTGGAATTGCTAATAATCTTCTCAATAGTCTCTTCTCTCTACTTTTTCATATTACTTTATCCTGGTCCTCATCCTTCTCATCTTACAGCCGACTCATTTTAGTCTCTTTTCACTGGATCTTCATCCAGCTCATATTCACTTAAGCATGGATATTCTATGGGCCTCTGTCCTGTTGTCTTTTCCCCCCATACTATGTCATTTGATGATCTCATTAACTCCAATGCATTCAATTATCATCTCTATATTGATGATTCTCAAACTATTTATGTAGCCTTAACTTCTCTGCTAACATAAAATTTCACATCTTCAGCTACCTATTAGGCATCTCAAACTGTGTGCATTATAGATACCTTATACATAGTATTTCCTTTTTTTTCTTTGCTGTGAAAACAAATTTATTTGGAACACTGATTTAAATATCCAACAGCAGTTCTATGGTAATAACTAACATTTATGTAACATTTTCTTCAAAACAACCTTAAGAGGAAAAGGATACATACATATATACATACATTCACATATGCACTCACCCACTCATACACACATACATAAACTCCCATGTATGTAATTCTATGCATGCATTTCTGTGTGTATGTGTGTTTACATATACTCACATATACACACATATACATATGTGTATACATATATACTTGCATATGCATGCGTATATATGTAATACATAGTATTTCTAAAACTGAACTCATTATCTTTTCACCCAAACCCTTCATTCTTCCTAACTTCCTTATTACTGTTGAAGACCCCACTATGCTTTAGTCACCCAGGCTTATAACCTTGAATCCCCTCATTCACTTTCCCTATCCAGAGGGATTCTAATTTCTTTTGATTTTCTCTACAAAACATATTTCATATGCACTCCTTTATCTTCTCTGACACTACCACCATCCTGGTGCAGTCCTTTATCACCTCATAATTATAAAACCTGTTGATTTGTTTCTCTGACATCTCTCCCCATTAAAAGCTCATCCATCATTCAGCTGTTCAAATGATCTTCCTAAAGAAAATTTTGTCATTCCCCAATACATTGAATCAACTCCAGTATTTTCCTATTACCTCCAGGATCCAAATATAAAATCCTATGCTTTGCATTTACAGTTTTTCATAGCCTGCTCCTTCTTATTCCTTATTATGTATTTTGTGATCTAGTGATTCTGACTTTCTTTCTTGTTCTTGAATATGACACTCCATCCATCTCCTGCCTCTAGCCCTTCTTGCTGACTGTCCCTCATATCTAGAGTTCTCTTCTTCATGTCCACCTCCTGGCTTTTTTTGGCTTCCTCAGTGACTTTGCACAGCTTTGCCTCACTTGAACCCAATTAATTCACATGTCAAAACATCATCCATCATCCACTATTTTACCCTAACATCATGATGTCATTGATCCTCTTCAAAGAAAGATGAACAAGAAATGCTTGCTAAAATCTAACCTTCTGAAAGAAGCCTTTCCTGATCTCCCTTGATGCTAGTATTTTTTCTCTATTGAATATCTTGAATTTATCTTGTCTGAATATATTTAGAATGTTGTTTGCCCATTAAACTGTGAGCATCTTAAGAGGAAGGGTTTTCAGATTTTTTTGTATTCCTAGTATTTAGCATGTATTAGGTATTAGGTAGGTATTAACAAATACTGATTGCCTGCCTGATTTTCAATTAAGCATTCATTTCCCTTTACTCTCTTCTCATAATAATGAAAAAGAGTTGTAAAATGTTGGCAATCTGACAACTATAAGTTTTAACCTTACTTTCACTGGATTAAATATTATTAGTTGTTACTAGCAACAGCTACTAAGCAATAGCAATGCCAACTCTTGCTTTTTACTTATTTTTTTCACCCAAGGCTATAAATACTAGCTAGAAATTGCCTGCAATCAGAGCTTACTTAACCGATAGAGATTTTCTTTATGAAACAACTTCCCTCTCCCTTCTGTGCCTTGTGATAAGAATAATTTTTTGCCCAATTCTATTCCCAAAACTATGAGTTACATGGTTTTCTCATAACATCACCAATATAGAATGAGCCAAGATGAAATATTATAAAATCATATTCTTTCCAATATAACAATACGAATTATGAATTTCTGAACTACCTCCTCTGTTCTTTTGTAGACTGACATTGTTAGAGTTGGGATAGAGAAGATTCACTAGGAAACATGAGTGGCATAATTATTACAATAGTGACATGAAAGCATTATCTTCCTAGATGCTACTGTCTTGGATGGAATAATCGAGTTTGGTGAAGAAGTTAATTCCAGAAACTCGGTCCTTACAACTAAGATCTTGGTTTTATAGGAGAGTTCCATTTAAGCAATACTGATTTCCAGGGAAAACAAGTGAAGATTCTGGATTTTCTGAATTTTCACTTTCCATATTTTTTAGCTGAGCAAACAAGAGTCTTTGTGATTAGAAGGTTGGGAATAGATGTACTTGACTGAGTGGGATCCTTAGCAATCATCACTACTTAGTACCATAACTTTCATATAAAAATGCTAAAAAAAAAAGTCTTCTTGGATGTCATTTAATTTCCTATTTTGTTCTAATTAAATAGCATTATTATTCAATTTATTAATGTATGATTGCTATCTGGTATATGGCTAGAGAATGTAACTGACTGGGGGCCTTTGCAGAATTATTAACTCCTATATTAAAATAGCAGCTTGGTTTTAGAATTGAGAGAGATAACTGTTATACAAGTGTTTGCAAGATCACCAATTAGGGGTGGCATATTGCAGAATGCTTGGAAGTAATCTCACTGCAATGTTGTCACTGATTGTTTCGCACAACTGGATTGCACTCCTGCATCATAGAATCTTTTTCTTTCCCCTTCAAGATATAGCTCAAGAATCATGACACTTTTCCTGATCATTCCCTAAAATTGCTAGTGTTCTTCCTTCTGAATTCCCTAAAATTTAACTACTTTTTATATATTCACATTTATGCATGTTAATTTATACTATGCCCAGATATATATGTTTTTATACTTATTTTCCTTCGTTGTAATGTAAATTTCTTGCGAATAAGGATTATTTCATTTATATTTATATTCCTAATACCTACACAGTATCCGGCACATAGAAGACAATTAATCTACAATGATTTCATCATAATTGCATAATGCATTGCCATTTTCACTTTCTCTCTCTCTTAATCATATGTGACATATAATAAGGTATATAATATTATACTATATTTATATGAGTAAAAGAAATAGTTATGTAAATTATAAAGAAAATTATGAAATCATACTTACCTAATAAAATATAGAGAACAGGTAGATTGCACAGTGCTGTGCATGTGCTGATCCTGAAGTCAGGAGAACTTTAATTCAAATTATCCTCAGACACTTACTAGCTGTGTGACCTTAGGCAAGTCACTTAATTCTGCTTCAGTTCTTCTGTGTCAGTATTTTCATCTATAAAACAATTAGAGCTTTCACAAAGTAAAACGTAGTGTCAGGAGGTACTAGTTCCCAATACTGGAAGTATTTAAACAGATGTTAGCTGTCTGTTTATACTCATAATGTATTTAAAAGATGACTCACAGATTTTTACAGTGTTCTCAATTTTTGTCCCTTTCCCCTGTGATAACCTTCAAATGTTTGAACATTATTTTGTTCACATAAGCTTCTCTTTCTTATTCTAAAAGCTTATAGTTCCTCTAAATGATACTTGTTTAGAATGGTTTTCAGTCTCTTCCCCATCCCTAGCACCTTTCTCTGAATGCACTCCAACTTGTCAAGGTCCTTCTTAAAATGTACACTGAACACTGAACACAGTACTCCAGATGCATTCTGAAAAGGTTAGAGAACAACAGGCTCAGAGTTTCCCTTATCCTGGAAACAGTCATTTTAATGTAACCTTAAGGTCATGTTGTCTTTTTTTTGACTACTATGTCACACTGTCTTAAAATATTAAAAGAATTAAGATTGTGAGTCACCCAAAAGGCATTTAGGGAAGAACATAATGAGTATGAATGGGCAAAAAACACATTATTAACAAAGAATTTCGGAGGAGATGCTCAGTTGGAAGAGAAGGAGGGCAGGTCCCATGTGAGATCAAGAGTTAATTTATAAACAACCTGAATGTCCCATTGCTATCAGCACAATATCATGAGAGTTAGAAGAAGATTTCTAACAAAGTAGTTTAACCCTCTGGGAAGAATTTTTTTAAATGATTGGGAAAGGGTATCACAGGATAAAAAGGCACAGACAGGTAGCAATTAGCATCACTCGGGGGAATATCCATATTTCTGTATTCACAAATTCATTGAAATAGTGGGAAGCCCTATTGACTGGTCATATTGTCTGCTAAAATCTACATATCTTTTTCCTATGACCAATATTATTTAGTCCTGTTTCCTGTAGTTTGTATTTAGGTACTAAGTATTACGATCTCTATTTTTTATACAAGAAAAAACATTGATTTATAGAGATGGAACAATTTGCCTTCTCTCACCTAGCTGATATGTGTCAGTCATAACTAGAATCCATATCCTCTGACTCCAAGTAGGCACTTTCCAGGACATATAATAGGTGCTTACTAAGCACACTTGTCCATCACACGCGAAAATAACTGTTCTCAGTGTTCAAACTGGGACTGGTAGGATGGGGATTAGCTAAAGAATATGCTTCAGCTTTCTCTTGAGGGCTTATGTAACTATTTAGGTATTTTTACAACTTTAAAATATCTACTTTTGTTTTTCATGTGCCTTTATGTCCAGCCTGAAGAACTGATTCTGCAGCATTGTCTAACATCTGAGATAAAAGCAAAGGAAAAGGGAGACACAACATCAAAGTCCCTTGATGGTTGTTTCTGCATTACCTACTGGTGTGCTGGGTCATTTTAGTGCTGGGGGTGGTTCTGAGTAGCTGGAGCTTGCAGCGACTACATCTATCACTTTACGTCACTCTTCATGGCACTGAATTTTGTCACCTAGAGGAAGCTCTTTAAGCAGTCATAATGCACAGAGAAATATATAACAAGGCTCAGCAAGAGCCAGTGAGTATGGTCATATTTCTCCTCTGAGGAGCATTATTTGTCATATTTTAGCAAGATAATTTTATTGAGACAACCTTAGGAAGTAATAAATTATATTTAGTCATGATTTCACTTATTTTGAATCTCATAGGGATACATGATCATTAAAAATCACCAATCATTAAAAAGCAATGTAGTGTTAGAATTCAGAACTTAAAGTCAAGAAGACTTGGGTTCAAATACCCTCTGACACATACTGGATTTTAAACTCTGGATAAGTCACTTAATCTCCAGTGCCCCAGGCAACTCCCTAAAGTTGGGAATTTCAGAGTAGTTGTCTTTTTTTTTTTTTTTTCCATTGGTAAAGAGAATTTCCTACATTGGGGAAATCTTAGGTCTATACCCTCCTGCCACCTCAAAACTACCACTTAAAAACTAAAAATAAACAAACAAATAAATGAGAGATAAATGAATAAGTAAATGAAACTGAAAGAAGGGAGGGAGAAAAGGAAGAAAGGAAGGAAGGAAGGAAGGAAGGAAGGAAGGAAGGAAGGAAGGAAGAAAGGAAGGAAGGAAGGAAGGAAAGAAGGAAATAGACATTTACTGGGGAGGCTAGGTGGCATGGCAGAGAGAGCCCTAGATTTAAAGATAGAAAGACCTAAGATCAAATCCAGCCTCAGATACTTATGAGCTACATGATCCTGTGAAAGTCACTTAACTCTGCCTCATTTTCCTCATCTCTAAAATGGGAACATTCATAACATCTAAATCTCATGTTTGTGGTAATCAAATTAAATGACATTTGCAAACATTTATCACAGCATCTGGAACATAGTAAGTGCTATATAATGTTAATTATTATTATTAAGTGCCTATAGCCAGAAGGAAAGAAAGAAGGAATGGAGGGAGGGAAGAAGAAAAGAAGAGATGGAGGGAGAGAGGGAAGGAAGAAAGAAAGAAGGGAAGGAAAAAGGGAAAAAGGAAGAAAGAGAAGGAGAGAGGGAGGAAAGGAGGGAGGGAGGAAGAAAAAGAAGGAGAGATAGAGGGAGGAAAAGAAAGACAGACAGACAGAAAAAGAAAGAAAGAAGAATAGATAGGTATTTAGACAGACAGACAGGCAAATAGAGCAAGCAGGTGTACCTACTTGCCAGTCCAGTAAGGGAGATTTCACAGAATCACATATTTAAAGTTGCAATAGATTTTAAAGTTCAACCCTTGCATTTTAAAGATAATGAGACTGAGGCTCAGAGATATTAAATGACTTGCCTGAGTTGGTACCAGTACTTATATAATAAGGCTTATCTCTCTTCTTTAAACCCCGATGCTTGCTTTTGACCAATTCTGGTCTGTAGCCATTTCATATTTGTCAAAAGTAATAAAAGTGAAGAATTTTGTATTTTTAAAATCCTCAGTGGGGGAAAATACAGTAACAGGACCTCGTGGCCTAATGGGCATACCAATCAGCAGACAATAATTCCATCAGGACACCCAGAGTAAATGAATTTCTTTCCTACTATTTTTCTTCTTTCTCACAGTTGGCAATTTAGTCATATTTTTTATCTGCAATAGAGGTGAGGACCTCCTTATTGTTTTTCCTAGTCTTATTCAGTTTTAAATTCAATATATTTGTACTGCTTTTGATGTAAAAACTGTTATTTTTTTCTTAAAAAAAACACATCACCTTATTCATTAAGGTTAGAATTCCTACTAACTCAGAAAACCTTGTTTCCCTTCTTCTGACTTTGCTATGATTATAAATTAAAGTCATGAAATGTTTAATTACCTTTGACAACAATAAATAATTTTGGAAAATAATCTGAAAAAAAATCCTCATTTACTTTCCAAATAAAATTAGGCCTAGTAACAAAAGTTAGGTAAAAAAATCATAGCAATACAGAAATCCTTAGTTTTTTTTTAATATATAGATTTTTAAATGTTTTTATTGTTATTTTTATTTCCTTTAAAAAAAAGAATAAGAAAAAGAAAAACAGAAAAGGAAGACAAAACAAAACAGAACAAAACATTGTCAGGTGCAGCAGAACATGAGGAAAAATTAATAATATATTACCAGTTCAACAAAGAATAGTAGAAGAAATTATATTCACAAGTGTCCAATTTTTAAAAATTTCCTTGTAGGTTGTTCTTTGTTCTCTGCTGCACACATTTTTTACTTTATTTTTTATTTTTTGCCCTTTTCATCCCTTCTACCTCTCCCAAGCAGGCTATAGTTAAGAAAGATATATCTATGTATGCATATATAGATATGTATACACATATCCTCCCCCCCCCCATACACACATATCTTTTCCATCCCTGATAACTCATTGCTTTAATTCTGCTGGTTAACTTGCTTGCTATTACTTAACCTACCCCACCCATGAATCCCTATGTTATCTTCTTTCCCCACCTTTTGCTTCCCCTCTCTGCCCATCCCTCCCCCCTTATTTCTTTATAGATTTGGAGGGTGCAATACCCTTCATGATATATATGTAGTGTTGCCTATTTAGCCCATTCCTAATGTGAGTAGTTTTTTGAAACTGAATCTTCTTTCCCCCCTTTAATGCTTCTGTGTTTATTCTCCCTCTGTGTTTCATTTATATAAAATTACCATTTTTATCTTAACTCTGTCCCAGTCTTTCTTTTGAGCTATTCCATTGATGATATCAATCTTAAATATATATTATACATTTCCATGTAAAAAAACATAAACAATTTGTCCATGTTAGGTTCCTTTAAATTGATTTTTGATATTGGCTCTTATATGTTAAATTTTCTATTGAGTTTGGTTTTGGTTGATAGAAATTCCTGAAAATCTGCAAGTTCATTGAATGTCCATTTTTTTCATTTCAATATTATGGATAATTTTGGTGGATATGATATTTTTTGGCTATAAGCCTAGTTCTTTTGATTGCCTGGGGTCTTTTATTGTGGCTGCTGCTAAATCCTATATAATTTTAATTGTAGCTCTAGCATATTTGAATTTTTCTTGTTTCTTGCAAAATTTTCTCTTTGATCTGGGGTTTTTGAAATTTGGCAATAATATTCCTGTGTATTTTTCCACAAAGGATTTCTTTAAGATGGTGATTTGTGGACTTTTTCTATTTCTACTTTCCCCTCCTATTTTATCACTCCAGGACAATTTTCATGGATTATTTCTTGCATTATTGTGTCAAGGTTCTTGTTTTGGTTCACCTTTCAGTTAGTCAGGCTTGCCATTTCCTTCTCCAACTCATTTTAGAGATGAGGAAACTGAGGCAAATAAAGTAAACTTGCTCAGGAAACAAAGTTAGTGAATGTTGGAGGCTGGATATGAACTTGGGTCTTCCTTACTCTACTCCATCTAATATAATTCAAAACAACTATACAATTATTAATGCTACTCAGTTATTTATTTTTCTATTTGTTGACATAGATTGAGAACTGGAAAGAACATTGGACACCATCTATTTACTTTATAAATGAGGAGCTAAGAATTTACAGGATTCATTCAACATCTCCTGAGTTGTGATTAGCAAAGGAAGCATTTGAATCTGGATCCTCTGATTACAAATTTATTTTTCTTTCTTACCACACTGACACACCTATGCCAGACTCTGAAACATTACAGTTAAGTGAGAAATTTTACATTTATATTTTTGTTTTATAGATAGGGTTTATGATTATGGTAGAGAATTGTGTGATATTTTGATGTCCTCATTCTAAACTTTGGAGTCCCAATGAAGTTTTTTTCCCCTTCAAATAAAACAGAATAGGATAAAATAGTATTCCTTAAATGTACTGACATTGGAAGTGTTCAGAAAGAAATTATCCCCAAATGATAACATAGAAACCTCAGAATTCTAATGTTCCATTCATGAATCCTTTGAGGTTTTAGGACATTCATGAACTTACTTAAAAAAAAATCAATATAATGTGTTTTCTTTGTAATACTATGTATTTTATTTTATGCATTCACAAATACTATTCAGAGAAATAATCCATAGGCTTCACCAAATGCCAAAAGAATAGAAAAGTTAAGAATTCCTGGATCTAGATAGATATCAGAGGTTTATCTGTCTGTTTCAAAGGAAAATATTATGAAGAATAATGACACATGTGAGTTCCCTGTAGGTAAACTGGATCATTTAAAAAAAATTTTTCTTCTTGGCATTCACTCTCACAAGATTAATCTCATTATCCATTGTTTCTTTAGTTAGGGCACTGATGTCTGAACCACAATAGAGCAGTTACCCAAAGTACTGGAGCAAAACCACTCAGGCTTTTTCCCAGGCCCCATGTTTGTTCATCTTACAGGTTGTTAGTTTCATTTGATGAATCATAGAGAACACCAATGTGCATTCAATTAGTCCTTAGCTCAAAGGCATCAATCTGCAGACTCACACATCCATTACCTCTGTTGGCAATACCTTATATCCAGGCTGACAGCTATTTCTGAGACAGCAAAAATTTAAGCTAAACGATTCTGTGGGTTTTTTTCTTGATGACATAGTTGATTTCCAAGGAGATTTACTTTCAAGCAAGAGCCAATATTCAGGAAACTAGTGAGGAGAAGTTTTGTGAACTTGATCTACTTTCTAAATTCTTTTTATAAAGTATTTCTACGAAAGTTGAATACTTAGAGCAAATGACTCTTAAGTGAAATAGTAACAGAATGTACCAAGAGGTCATGGGAGAAAGATTTGATTTTTTATCTCTTGTAATGCCATACTCTTTTCATAAAACTCATAGAATCCCAGAAGTAGAAAACTTTTAAAAAATCTAATCTAACTCCCTATCAGATGCAAGAGTCTTCTCTCTAGTATCTCTGACAAGGGATTTAGTAAGCCAGATAATAAACATTTATTAATATTTATTAATACTAAACATTATGCTAATTGCTTAGGAATATAAAAAGAGGCAAAAGACTGTTCCTGTCCAAACTGGAAAACCCAGAAACTGGGTTTCATATATAAAAAAAGAAAACAATATATAATAGATAAAAAATTGGTTACCTTGATTAAAAAAGGAAAAAAGAAAGGCAAATTACCAATATTAGAGATAAAAAAGGTGAGTTCACCACCAATGAAAAAGAAATTAAGGCAATTGTTAGGAGCCATTATGTGCAATTATTTGCCAATAAATTTGACAATCTAAGTGAAATGGATGAATATTTACAAAAGTATAAATCATCCAGATTAATAGAACAGAAAATGGAATATTTAAATGACACCATCTTAGAAAAAGAAATTGAACAAGCCACTAATGAACTCCATAAAAAAATCCCGAGGGTCAGATGGATTTACAAGTGAATTTTTACCAAATATTTAAAGATAATTAATTCTAATATTATATAATCCATTTGGAAAAGTAAGCAAAGAAAGAGTCCTGTGAAATTCCTTTTATATCATAAATATGATGCTGATGCCTAAACCAGAAAGAGGCAAAAAAGAGAAAGAAAATTATAAATCAATTTACCTAATGAATGTTTGCAAAAAATTTAAATAAAATACTAGCAAGGAGATGACAGTGATATATAGCAAGGATTATACACCATGAGTAGTGGAATTTATATCAGGAATTCAAGGCTTGTTCAATATTGAGAAAACTATCAGCATAATTGACCACATTAATAACAACAATAGAAATTATATAATTATTTCAATGCATACAGAATTTTTTTTGTCAAAATACACACCTATTATTATTAAATGACAATTTTACCTAAATAAATTTATATTTTTAATACCATCCTAATTAATTTATCAAAAATTATTTTACTGAATTAGAGGAAATAATAACAAACTTCATTCGGAGGAACAAAGAATCAAGAATATAAAAAAGGTGAAAAATAGGAAAGAGGTTTAGCAATACCAGATCTTAAACTATATTTTTAGGCAGTAATTATCAAAACTATCTGGGTATTGATGAAGAAAAAGAAAGACCAATGGAACAGACTAGATGTACAATTTACAGCAGCAAATAAATATGATAACCTTGCATTTGACAGATGTAAAGACTGAAGATTTTGGGATAAGAATTCACTATTTGGTAAAAAAAAAAAATGCTGGGAAAATTGGAAAGCATTATGATAAAAACTGGGCAGACCAATACCTTATAATATTTACCAAGATAAAGTCAAAATGGATACATGACCTAGATAGAAAGAGAGATATTATAAGAAAATTAAGAAGAAAATATTAGACTTATGGACAGAGGAATGTTTTTGAACAAATAGGAGACAGTAAAGTTTGGTGTAAAATGGATAATTTTGATTACAATAAATTAAAAAGGGTTTGTAGAAATAAAACAAATGTAGCCAGTATCAGAAGGAAAGCAGATTGGAAAAAAAAATTATAGGCAATTTCTCAGATAGAATTCTCATATCTCAAATATATAAAGAACTTTGTCATATCTATAAAAAATATTAGTCATTCCATAGTTAATAAATTGTCAAAGGATATGAACAGGTCATTTTCCAATGAAGAAATCAAAACAATTTATAGTCATATAAAATGTTTTAAATCATTATTAACTAGAGAAATGCAAATTAAAACAACCTTGAGATATTATTTTACATATATATGATATAAGCTAAAATGATTAAAGGGGAAAACAACAAATATTGACACTAATTCATTGTTGGTGAATTGTGAACTGGTTTTAACATTTTGGAGAATAATCTGGAATCATGTGCAAGACTTATTAAACTTCCTTGTACCCTTCAACTCAGTAATACCATTACTAAGTCTATTTTTAAAGATGATTAAGGAAAAAGGAAAAGAACCTACATATTCTAAAATGTTTATGGCAATTCTCTTTGTGGTGGCAAAGGACTGGTTGAAAAAGTTATGGTATTTGATTGTGATGCAATACTATTGTACTATAAGAAATGATGAACTCAATAATAGAAAAATCATGGAAAGACCTGCACAAAATAAGGAAAAGAATGAAAGAATGAAAGCAGAACCAAGAGAACATTGTATATAGTAACATCAATATTGTTTTAATAATGATTTGAGCAAATAAATCATTTGTACTATTTCAAATACCTACATTAACAATAAAATATATATGAAGCCTCTATTTGCATCCAGAGAAAGAACTAATAGAAGTATGTTTAGAATGATTTTATACCCATATATGTGTCTATTTGTGTCTATTTGTAGCTATTTGTGTCTAGTGGTAGCTATCTCTGGGAGGTTAAAAAGGGAAATAAAGAAAAGAAAAAATGTACATGATAAATCTATTATATATTTAAAAGGAATAGAAAGTTGTATATAATAGATTTGAAGTTTCAAGTGCAATCATTTTTTTAAAAAGTATACTATGTTATGAAAATGCTAGTTTTATTACATAAATTAAAAATAAAGTAAAATTTTTAAAAAATGAACTTTGTTTTCATTCCTATTAGATTTTGCCAGGTTACATTGGAGCAAACTTTACACATTTTAAGAAAATGTTGGCTCCTCTGGAATCCATTATCTAGACATTAGTGTTATCTCAAGTATGGTCAACTTGTTATCTATGTATTCATTTACATTATTAACAAAAATCTTAAATAGAACAGGTCTGGAGGAAGACTCCCATCCTACTAGAAAGTTACATGCTACTAGAAAGTTCCCTCTAAGAATTGTTCAGTTATGGTTACTATACTAGCTAACAATATACCATACTATATTTTCATCTTACTCAAGGATGTCAAATATAAGGTAGCCTGAACCATATTCAAAAGTAATTGGAAAATATTTAACAAAATAAAAAAATTAATATGTGGTTTTCTAAGTCAACATATGACCTGTAAGGATATAGTTTAGTGGCTTCTTTTCTTATTTAAGTTTGACACCATTGATTTATCCTATATTTCTACACATTGTTCACAAAAAAAATAGTGATAAATATTTTACTAAAATCTAGGTTTCATGATAAGGGGGATGATTTCACAAAAATCTGGAAAGACATATGAACTGATGCAAAGTGAAGAAAGCAGAACTAGGAAAACATTGTACATAGTAACAGCAATATTGTTGCAATAATTATAAATGAAAGACTTAGTTGATCAGATTAATAGAATGATTCAAGGCAGTTTCAAGGGATTCATGATGAAAAAAAGCTATCCATTTCCTGAGAGTGAACTGATGAAGGCTGAGTGCAGATTGTAACATACATTCTCCACTTTATTTCTTTTTTCTTTTTCTATTTGCAGAGAATTTAAAACAAAATATTTTAAATGAATTAAAATATTTTTTTAAAAATTGAAATGAAAATAATAATAAAATCTAGGTTTCACATGTCTGACAAATTCCTCATATCCAGTTCTAATCATCTTACTTTTTAAAAAAAGAAATGAAGTTGTTTTCACACACATTTTCTCAGTCATCCTTTTTGGTATCTTAGTGATCATTATTTCCCTTTGTTAAATAATCACAAATCATATGTGTAATGATCAAAGATAGGATGGATATTGCTAGTTTGATTTATAGAATTTGTCTTTGGATCAATATTTGCCCATTTCCAATCCAGGACCCCTCTTCCATTTTTCCTGGACCTTGGAAGGTCAACTACCCCAGTTTAGCATTCATATTCTGAAGTTTCTTTCAGTATGCTGGAAAGTGATTTTTCTGAACCAGTTTACTTGACATCATTTAAAGAAACTAGGTGCCCTTTTGTGATATCATATGATAGGATTATCAGTTATCCTCATCTTTTGTTCTCTTTCAACCATTTTTATTTTCTTTTTCAATATGAAGATTTTTCTCCATGGCAGAGAAGGAAGACAGAATCAAAATGAGTTTGGTTATTATTATTATTTTTTACCTTTCTTATTACTTACATCTGTTTTAGCAGTGAGACTATCCTTTTTTTGTTATTTTTACCCTGAACACAGATTAAAAAGACTGTGCTCTCAGAAATTGTTGCAAACCTTAGCTCATTCAACAATTAAAAAATACATTTATTAAGCATCAACTACACATAAATCACCTTGTTATGCTGCATAGGTCATAAAAAGATCTTAACTTCACAAAAATTTTACTCATGAATAAATAATGGTGCCATTAATAGAATTAAAGAATGATGAGTTCCTGATGCAGATAATGATAGAATATAACACTTATATGATATGATGATTCTAGATTGTAAAATGAAAAGTAGCTCATCATGTATATTCTACATCAAAATTGACAGGCTATAGATCTCACATCATTCTTTCTTTTTCTTCTTTTATTCTTATACAAATGTTATTAATTATATTTCTTTTTTTCAGTTTCATGATTTTCTCATGAGGTATATATTTCTTTGCTGTATAGTATAATAATACTGCTCTTTCTAGCATGTTTCTTTTTGAGCAAGGCATAATTTTCCATTGTCTTTTTTCAATCATGAGTCATATCCCAGTGGGCATTAATGACAGCTATGAGGACATATTTATTATATTGTGTTAAAAATCTCAATTTCACTTTCTTTACCATTGGTAGTACCTCAAATTAGTGCTCATAATGCATGTCAAGTATAATTTGTGTATTACTTTATCATAGAGAAGAGTAAAATAAAGGGAGTAGGACATTATTAGAGAAGATGGAAAAATTGAAAGTTACTTGTAAAATGCAATTGGTATCATTAATTATAGCAAAAGTTGCATATGTTGAACATTTAGTTCATAAAATTCTTTCTCTTATCTTTCCTGGATCATCAGTTTTTGTCTCCATTTGGGTCACAAATTTAATTAAAGAGAAATCTCTACAGGATATTTTAGTTTTTACTATTTAAAATTATTTTAAAAATTTTTTATTTTTAAATTTTTAAATTAAAAAATATTTTTAAAAAAATTTTGATAAATAGTACTATTTGAAATGTGACCTTCTCCACCAAGCATTATTCTTTTGAAGAACAGTAACTATTCTAAATTTTGATGACAGATAACCTGATTTTCTCCAGATTAGTCACACAAATAGGACCTATAATTTGATTCTAAGCATTCTTATTTAATAAAAGATTTAGAGGAATAGGGTGATCCTGATCCTAATACTTTCTAATTATGAATATATAAAACCTCTTCTTCAAGTTCCATTGATTTTTTTAAAGGTTTTTTTGTTTTCCTCCTTTTAAATGTTTTGATAACTATTAGTCAACTTTTAAATCAGTTTAATTTCTATATCCCTCTCCCAACCCTCATTGATAACAAAGATTTAAAAAGACATTTTTAAAGTAGTTCATCAAAATTAACCATCACATTAGTGGAGTATTATAGTATGTCTATTCGATGGTCCATACCTATAGTACTCCAACTCTAAGAAACAATGGAGGATATACATATTCTTGACTTTCCTGCAGGGTCAAGCTTGGTTATCCTAATTACATAGCATTCAGCTTTTTTTGTTGCTGTTATTCTTTATTCTTTCCATTTACATTGTTATAGTCATTTGTCTATGTTCTTTTCCTAGATTTGCTTTCTTCACTTTCCTGTTAATATCTTCCCATGTTTTTCCAAATTCATTTTTACTGTTTCTCATGGCAAAATAATATTTCATTACATTCATGAACCAATATTTATTTATTCATCCCACTAATCAATAAGCATGCATTTTTCTAATTATTATTGGAAAAAATGCTACTATGAATACTTTGATGTGCAAGGGTAATTTATATCTTTTACCACCTTGGAGTATACATCTAGCAGTGATCTCTGGGTTAAAATATATGGAAATTTTATTTATTTTTATAGCATAATTGTACATTGCTTTCCAGAATGATCGAACCAATTCATGACTTCACAATGGTGGATTAGTGTGTTTGTCTTTCAATAGTACATAAATATTTCTGGATATTGCTTTCAATATTCATCAAATAATAGTACAAGGAATGAAATTGATTTTGTTTTCATTGTTAGGAAACATTTATATTTCAGTGAACAGGCATTTTTGAAATAAATTAATAAATTATGTGCTGTCAGATCATCCATTTATAAGTACAAATGGAAATCAATAACAAATTAGAAGGGAATAGTGAAGGAGAAAATGAGGTTGGAGATGTTGCTTTTGCATATCACTCATCAGGATAGGGTCACCTACATGCCTGGACCAGGCCAGTTAAAACTGGTCTTGCAGTCCAATATGTCTGCTTATGCTTATAGCTAGGGAGAACTTTGGCCAAATAAGGTATAAAGAAAATAAGGGAAGGAGGTGTCAAAATATAGATGATATAAACAGGATGGAGACTCACATGGAGAAGGTTTAGGTGATCTAGAAGAGATGTAAACCCTGTGGTACCTAAGCAATGGGGAAACAAGGAAGAGAAATGCAAGTTGGGAATAGGGAATGAAAAATTATAGATTTGTTTTAACAGTGTGCCTATTGGTTTTGTTTTGTTTTGTTCTGTTTTTTGGGGGTTTTTTTTGGACACCTGCTCAGCAGCTTATAAAGTTCTTGGTAAGACATTTGTTTCTTACAGATAGGGACCAGATTTGTTACTTTGCTATAAGGAACTTCCAGATGAGGAAACCTCCTCTATCAATGCAAGTTGATTCCTCTGCAACTTAAATTCTTTAAGAGCTTCTTAGAGTTACACTACTTGTCCAGAGACACATAATCAACATGTGATATGCAGAATTTAAACCAGGTTTTCCTAGCTTTGAGGCCTACTCTCAATATCAAATAAGAAGAAAGAATAAAAATTAGAGTATTTGATTTGCAATTCAGACACCGCTAATCTCACATGTAAATAAGTTGATGAAATTCTGAATTTTCATTTCACATCCAGCAAATTGGCCAAGATAACAAAACTATGAGACTACACTTTAATGTTGGAGGGATTGTAGTGAGATGGGTACTTTGATGCATATTTAGTGGAAATGTGAATTATTGTAATTGTTCTAGGAAGCAATGTACAATTATGCAAAGAAAGCAATTTAAGTATCTGTCTTTAACTTAGAGACTTCAATGTTAGGCATTTATCACAAGAATATAAATAATGAAAATAAAAAAGGCTGCATATGTACCACATTTTTAAATAGCAGGGTTTTTAAAAAAAATTATTTCTTTTGTTTTTGTTTTCAGTATCAATGAAGTAGAAACAGGGTAGATATCCACTGATTGGGGAATAGCTAAACAAATTGTGATACATGAGTATAATGAAATATTGCTTAGTTTTGAAAAACAATGAACATGGATATGGAAGAACATGTAAAAACATATGAACTAATGCAAAGGGAAGTAAGCAAAAGCTGGAAAACAATATGCACAATGAATACCATAATGTAAATGGGAAGAACAGCAACAAATCAAGTGTATGTGTAGAATTATGTGGACCTATGATGACCAAATGTTTCCCTGAAGATATATATATATGTATATATGTAGAAACTTGTGCTTATTGCTTTGTAGACTACATATAATGCAAGGCTTTTTTGTTGTTATTTAGCTTTAGGGAGCTTCCCCTCTTCCATTCTTCTGGTTTTATTTTAAGGAAAAGCTCTCACAGGGGGTAGTTGTAAAAATAAAGTGGGCAATGAGGGTGATGTAAAAAAAAAGATTATAATTAATAACTATAATGGGAAAAATAGTAGTTGATGCTAGAAAATGGAAAATGGATTAAAGAAAAGCTTCTGAAATATAGAATATTTCAATTTCCTAAAATATTTTTTAAGTGGTCTGGACTTCTGATTTTATCAGTATAAGGAATTTCTGTTATGGAAACTCCCTCTACTGCTTCATATATGCTACTTCTATGTTATTTGATTTTCCTTAACATTTTTTAATATATATAATAACTTAGGATTACAAAGGAAACAAATTATATTGAAATATAATTATCAAAATATCCGTACAATGACTTCATAGATACCAAATCGTCAGTCCTTGGACTAGTTCTCCAATGTTCCTTTAAAATGAGAATATTATAATATAATATAAAATGAGAATAATAATAGTATAAGTGAGGAACTGAGAACCACAAATACCTCTTTATCTGCTCTTACAAAAATTTGAAAATCTATAGCAATTAGGCACCAGAACATTTTTACCTATCAAAAATTCAGTTCCCCATGATCACATAAATTAACCTACAAAAAATGTAAGCCATTTATCCAGACAACTATTTATTTTTTAAACTATTTTTTGGGGGAAAATAAGATTAGTTAATAGGAACTAACTTTTAAAATAAATAATTAGAGAATCTGTAGAGTCATTAGTTCCTTAAAGAATTATATTTGAGGGACAGCTAGGTGGTACAGTGGATAGAGCACCACCCCTGAAGTCAGTAGGACCTGAGTTCAAAATCTGGTCTCAGACACTTAAAACTTCCTACCTGTGTGACTCTGGGCAAGTCACTTAACCCCAATTGCCTCAGGGGGAAAAAATTCTTCTCTAGGGACAATGTTGATCATTACAATTATTCAGCATTCAATTTGGGAATTTGGGTCTTTTTTTTATCTATTGTTGTATTCACTGTTTTCATTGATTTGCTTGCTTCACTGCATATTCATATACATTATTCCATACTTATCTCAATTTTTTAAATTTTTATAGCATAGTAATCTTCTAAGACATTAGCATTTCACAATTTGTTCAATCATTCCTCATTCAATGGATAATAATTTTGTGACTTTTGTTTGCTACCACAAAATTATTTGTCAATGAATATTTTGGCATATGTGAGATATTTTTTTTTCCTGATGCTATATCCTTGGATTATATATTTGGCAATGGAAGCACTAAGTCAAACTGTATGTTACACATAATTCCCATTTGCTTTCCAGAATAATTGAACAAATTCACAGTTTCACCAATAGCATACTAGCATGTCCATCTGTAGTTCTGTTACTTTTTGACTATTACTCATTTTAAAATGTAAATAAATTATTTTTCAAACTAGCAAGGTCACTTTGCATTTGTTTCTTATTTTCCATAGTTTGGGCAACACATATAATTTACTATCATATGAAAAATTTTTCAGGAGGTTGTAAAAATCTCACCACATATAGTTTAGGAGCTTATAATGATGTTTCTAATCAAGATTAATATATGTACAGTGAAATATCTCAGTTAGAGGTTCTCTATCTTTAAAAGGTCTTACCAGTTTGAATAAAAAATTCCTGCCCAGCACACCATTTAGCTCTATAAGGGAAATAATTTATCTCTAGAAAACTGCTCAAGAAAATTACTTCTTTCAGGAAACCTGATGGCTTATCAGGAAGAAGTCATTTATTTTAAAGAAGTGAGAACCTTAATTCCAAGAATATGTATGTGATGTGACTATAAGGTAGTGAGACTGATTTTTTAACAATCATTCTACAGCATCTATACCCAGATGAGTATTATCCCTTTAAAAGTAACTATCTTTAAAAGAAATACATTTTTTTAGCATCGTTTCTCTTTTCAGCACTCCATTGAGATTCCTCTGCCCTTGGACCTGAATGACCTCCTTAATGATAAATGCAATGGGTTTTTTTTCTTTTTTTCTTTTACCTTTTTTCACTTTTTTAACTCCCTGAAACAATTGATACTATTGGTCATTACCTTCTCCACATCAAATACCACCCTCAATCAGTCCCCTCCCAGATACTATTTTCTGACTGAACTTCTGTTTATCTTCATTCTCATGCTTTTCCTAGAACCTATGTCTCCTCTTTGCTGGATCCTCAACTTCTTACCATTACTTTTTATCAGTGTCTTCCAAAGTGTTGCCCTTGTCATTCTTTGCTTTCCTGTATATACTTTCTTCAAATTCTAGGGCTTCAGTTTTCCTCTTTAAGATAATCACTCTCTAAATGTATAGCTATAACCCCAATGAGTGTGACTATTGAAGATCTCTCAAGACTATAGACTAAATTAGATAAAGCCTGAGGGCCTAAATTCCAGTTTCAGGTGTGGAAGGGAAAGTAGAAGGTAGTCTGATTTATAAGCTGTCAATATTCCAATTCCTAAATAAGGAAAGTAAAGCATATGTAACCAATTAGAATGTATGTAAGGGAAAAGAGGGGTGGGCTTGGGATTTTCTTTGTTCTGGATTGTATAAAAGTCACAAGGACGTACTGCTCCCAGGCTCTCCTAACTCTGGATTACTTTGATCCATTGTGGGACCGCCAGGTACTCATGAGTTCCTGAATAAAACCTTTGTTCTATACCTTGAAATGCCTCTGCAGTATTGATTATTAAGATAAGGGCTTGAATATCCCACACAGTTTTGTGGGCTCGTTCCGGGATCCAAGGGATTCCTTGGGGAGCTTCGAGGGTCTCGGATCAGCAGCAGGCGGGCCACCAGACAATTTTGTCCAAGGGCCACTGGTTCTGAGATACTTCGCTCCTCCTGGGGAATGTAACGGCCTGAGGTAGGGGAACTTGGTATGGAACAAAGGGAAAGTGAAGGAAGAAAGAGAGAGAGTAACGGTCCTGGTGCCGCCACGACCCAGAAAAACTGCACGTGTGGCTCCAGGTAAACACTCGAGATGGAAAAGAGGCCTGTTGGGGAGGGAGAGATTAGCTCTCTAAATGTTGTTTGTTGGACTGTTTTGGCCTAATCTCGAGAGAGCTCTGGGGGGGTTGTTTGGTGATAGGGTAACCTACACCGGTATAGTAAGGGAATTCCTATGGGGAGTTTTGCAGTCCAAAAGAAAAATGAGGACCAGGACAAGGATCAGGGAATTTTAACTGATAGTCCTCTAGGAAATCGGTTACAAGATTGGGATGAGATCCCAAAGTACAATGCCAAAGAGGCAGAATCAGAGTTTTGTGTGAGTCAGAGATTTGTCTCTCTGTCTGATTTGTGTTAATTCCCCTCTCCTGAGAGGAGCGTCTCTTAAATGTCTGTGTAATTAATATTTGAGAGATCTCTCTGTGTGTTTTATTGGAGCTCTGATGGTTGGGGTGTGTGTGTGTGTGTGTGTGTGTGTGTGTGTGTGTGTGTGTGTGTG
>JAJPUD010000736.1:120262-192634 GCA_023553655.1 Myrmecobius fasciatus | reverse complement strand
GTGTGTGTGTGTGTGTGTGTGTGTGTGTGTGTGTGTGTGTGTGTGTGTGTGCTGGGTGCTTGGGAAACTCCGATAAGCTTTAAGAACAGGGATTGGAAAATTTGGCAGTTGGTCATTTCAATGTTAAAAATGCTTGGGTTTTAAAATTTCTTATTGGAGTTGTGTTTGCATTAATTTGAAACTAGCAGAGACAGAAAAAGTTTGGCCATTTTAAAATGCTAGTGGAGAAGTTTTTTTTTCCCCCCCAAAAGCCTGCTAGAAGCAAAATGGGAAGAGAGAGCCATAAAAGTCGAAATAAATTATTCTTACAGAGATAACAGCAATGCCTAGAGAGAGGCAGAGAGAGAACAAAGGAAGAGGATGTTAATTAGTGTTGGAGAAAAAAAAAACTTGGGAGAAAAAGTTTTGGAAACTGCAGTTTAAAATTATATGTGTATGTGTGTGTATATACATATATGTGAGTATGTGTGTATGTGTATGTATACATACAATCAGATGGTAAATTAGTTTGCCTGCAATATTTAATTGGAATTTAGGAAATTTATTTAAATGAAAAAAAAAGTCATATCCTTTTGGATTTATAGGTATTTGGTTTTTATAATTACTGTTGCTTTGGGCATGCTAGATTGTTTATTTTGGGTATAAGATCTTAGAAATTTGTCTAAATGTTGAACCATCAATATTGTAAGAAAATTTTTAAAAGCTGTATTTGATTTGGTTTCAGATTGATAATAGCTTGTTCGAAAAATGATAATTTATGTTACCTTCTGAAACATTCTGGGTAATTGGTAAGCATTATGAGTTTTGCTTTACATTTTGTCAACTTTGATTTTGAACATGTGTGTGAGTTTTGTTGAATTATTTAGCTATTCACTACACTGTGAATCTTGAAAGTTTTTAAGGGAAGGAAAGGGAAAAGACAGGAGATAAGAGATGGCTTTGTATGGATGGGATATGGAATTGGAGGACAGGGAAAGAATGGAGAGTATTTTGTGTGTGTTTGGGAAGATGGCAAAGAGGGGAACAGAATGTAGAAGAAAATGAAGAGGATGCAGAGAAGAAAAAAGGTTAGAAAGGTATTTGGGGATGAGGAGAGATGGGAGTTATTAATGTTAAATCTGAAAAATCCTTTTATGTGGAATTAGGAAATTCTGTATGAGTTTTAATTGATTTGTATTGAGTCATCTTAAAATTGTATTCACTGTCTGAAGGAATTTTGAGAAAATTAGTTTTTGCCTTTTTGTGTCTCTGACTATGTTTCTGTTCTGGACAATATTCAATTTGGAATTTTTATGCATTGGGTATTTTAAAAGCAAAATGATCTGTAATGTTCACCTTATGAAACATGTATTTGACATGAAAGTTAAGTCCCAGAAAGTTTATGGGACAAATCGCTTACTGTTATCAATATATTGTCAAGGTAAATGCCTGTTTAGGCTTTATCTGAAACTTTGGTTAATGGAATTTGGAGGTAAACTTTCTTGGGCTTGTAGCTGATATTGTTTAGGATTTTAAAGCTCCACCTTCTGTAAGTTGCTGGGACAATTACCTGGAGTAAAACTGAGTCAAGGCTATTTTATCCTGTGTCCTGTATGTGCTGAAGTCTCAGTTTTGACTGATTATATTGTGTTATGGCCATGTCTCTGTTTTTCCTCCTGTAACAAATTTCTGTAATCAAAGCAAGTGGAAATCAGAGAAAGTAGTTAGTGGAAGATGTAGAACACAATAAAGTATATATATATTTTAATTGGCAGTCCAGCTCTGTAGGACTCTCTGGCTGCTGCTATAACAAACTTTTGGGGCTAGAGTTTCTTTATAGATCAAGAAACTTCCCTTTTGTGTGAGAAGAGTAGATATTGTATGTTGATGGAAGGCAAGGCTAGGTTGTCAGGTCTCTGGGCCCCAATCCTAGACCCCTTTGGTTACTTATCAAAGATTTATGTTGACATCAAATGTATTTTTCATGTTTTGCGTGATCATGGGTGCTATATGGAAGGAAGGGATTCTTGATAGCCAAATAATTCAATGCCGAGGTAATGATTATTGCCAGCTATCAATGTATAGAGGTTTCTGTTGTTGTTGCTGTTGTTGTTGTTATTGTTGTGTTAACATCTGCACTAGTCGTGTGAAAGCTTTTCCTTGTGAGAATTTAGGGCTTTTTCTGGAAGAGATTATACTGCAGGGCACAATATTTTGCCTATTACACCTATTCCTTTGAGGAAAGAAAAGCAAGAATTTTGGGAAAGCATTTTTGGTATTTATACTAGGGAAGGTTATTTGGACAAGAGGCATTTGTGATAGCCTCATTCCCTCCCCTTAGCCCTTTTCTGGGTGGGTTTCTAGTGTCTGGTCACTTTTGTGTATTCTCTTCTGCTCAATATTAATCCTTGTGTTGTTAATGTATTTGTGAAAGTTGCTTCTTTCAGACTCTGAGTGATGAAATTCCAATCACTTGGTCAACCTGAGTCACCTGAGACCTGATTCTGACACTCAGCACTGGTTGCAGCCACCGCCAGCACCAGCTGTCTGCCCTCTTCAGTCAGACCCCACTGGATCTAGCTACGCCCCTTTGTCAGCCTGAAGAAGCTCCAGAAGATGAGACCTTCGTCCCTTTGTCCCAAATGAGTCGGAGTTTGGACTGCTTGAAATGGGAATAGTGTGACGAGGGCCTCCAGGCCTCAGGCCTCCACAATGCTGGAATTCTATGGCTGCCACATGCCAATCTGGTCTAGGATAACTGGGTTTCCAAGACAGATAGTGGGAGTTGGTGGGAGCGGGTCTCTGATTCCTGCTCGTTGTTCTAAGAGCAATGTCCTGTCACTGCTTGCTTATGCGATAATTAATCATTAGAGTTCAAGATTTAGCTAAGTTCAGGAGTAACTGAAGTGATTCCTGAAAGCTTCCACTGATGTGAGTGTTGGTTCTAAACAGTGGAGGGATGGTTCATAGTTAATACTGGGGAAGATCAGCCTGCAAGTCTTGGTCATAGATGCCCTAGTGGAGGATGTATGTTGGGGTAGGAAATCTGTGAAAGAAGGAGAACTGAGGGTTATTGATGATTACTGTGTATCACTGTAGAATCCTGATTGGGTTCCCTATTGCTGTATTTTGGATTCAAGGATGTGTAATTATTTAAGGGATTTTTAGTTCCAGAGTGGAAAACCCCTACTGTACTAGTCTGTTATGTGAGATGAACTTAACAACTAGAGCCCTTATTACATTACCAATCCACAGGATCCTGCAAAAAGATATCAGTGGAAAGTACTGCCACAAGGTATGAAAATAGCCCAACCATTTGTCAGTGGTATGTAGACAAAATATTGAAACCCGTTAGGAAGAAATACCCTGAAGTACAAATCATTCATTACATGGATGATATTCTTGCAGCATATGACAATGCAGATACTTTAGAACAAGTATTGGGTGAGGTCAGGAGTGAACTTGAACACCACGGCTTGAAAATAGCTTCTCAAAAGATATATATATATATATATATATATATATATATATATATATACATATATATATACACACATATATATATATATGTGGAATATTATGGATTTGAAATAAAAATTGGGATCCCTATTGATCAGTTGCAACCCTTATATGATTTGTTAAGGGGTCTCAGTAAATTGAAATAAAAAGGATATATAGCTGTGGTCCATGTAAGGGACACCAGACTGGAGATTCCTTTCTAGCAAAGGGAGAACCTGATGATCCTGAGGAGATGATGGTTCTGATACCAGCTCTACCTTTGCACATGCCTCCACCGTCATATACCCTGGATGAGGCTCTTGGAGCCCAGGAGGACACTAAGGTCATTGGTTCTTGCCCAATGGAAGGGAGGTCCTGACTAAAGAAGATATGATACATCTACTTCAATACCTACATCAGGGTAGCCATTGGGATGTCCAAAATCTGTGTGATGTGGTGCTCACAAAATGTTCAACACCCAGCAAGTGGTAGATGGCTGCCTTATTTGTTGAAGGACGAATAAAACAGCTCTCTGAGGGCTCCAGAGGGTGGAAAGCTCCCTGGCATCAGACCCTTTCAGAGTATGCAGGTGGATTTTACTGAATTGCCCCCTGTGAGGCGTCTCAAATGCCTGCTGGTCCTCGTGGACCATTTAACATCTTGGGCAGACGCCTGTCTCCTTTGTCATGTCACCTTTTGGTTGTGGCTAAGGTCCTCTTAGAACAAATCATCCTGAGGTATGGGCTGGTGGAGCGCATTGATTCTGATCAAGGTACAAACTTGAGGGCCAAGCTTTTGCAATCTTTAATGAAAGCCTTAGAGATGACTTGGGAGTTTCATACTCCATGGCATCCTCCTTCCTCAGGAAAAGTAGAAAGGATGAATTAGGAGATTAAAAGACTATAGAAACTCAGTTACCTTGGATGAAGTGTCTCCCTTTGACTTTACTGAGAATCAGAACAAAACCCTGGAGAGATATTGGGCTGTTCCCATATGAATTATTATTTGGTTACCCATGTGGGTCTTGGCAAATAGCAGAATATATGAGGAGAAATGAAAAGGGAATTCTAATCCGGACCAATGGGCTTGGCAGAATTCAACTTGAAATGTCAATATCAGGATTAATTAGACTGAAATTCTTCTTTTTGCCTGGAAATGGTATGAATCATTTAGGAATCCAGTTATATGATGATTTGGAGCGAGAGAAACGGAGGATTGATACTTCCCTAACACAGACTGGGGTATTAATGGAGGGGGAGGTACATGGCCACCTGAAAGAATAATCTGAGAGTATGGACAGGCCACCTGGGCTCAAGATGGTAGTTGGGGAAACAGAACTCCTATTTATATTTTAAATAGGTTAATTTGACTCCAAGCTGTCTTGGAGATTGTCACTAATCAGACAGCGAAAACCCTGGACTTATTGGCAGATCAGGCAACCCAAACCAGAGAGGCAGTTTTACAGCACAGATTGGTTTTGGATTATCTACTGGCAGAGGAAGGGGGAGTGTGTGGAAAGCTGAATCTTTCTACTTACTGTATGCAAATTGACAATAATGGGAGAATAGTGAAGGAGATTGCCAAAGATATTAGGAAACTAACGCACGTCCTTGTGCAAACCTGGAGTTCTCCGTTCAATACGTCATGGTGGTCCTGGTAGCTGGTGGAAGGAGGTATTATGGTTTGGATTAATTGCTTTAAGTGGAGTAATACTTTTACCAATTTGTCTGCCTTGTATAACACATATTGTTACTGTGATAGTACATAAAACCATAGCTGAAATTCTAGGGAATGAGAACAAAACGCGTATGCTAATGCTGCAACATCAAGGATGGACTCCAGTAAATAAAGAAGATGCTGGTGATGAGGAGGTCGATACTAGGAGTAACAGGCTGTTGCAAAAATTTTGGGATGAGAGCTCTTCAAAACATTAAGAAATAAAAAAAGTGGGGACTGAGTGTGACAATTGGAGTAAAGATCTCTCAGGACTATAGACTAAATTAGATAAAGCTTGAGGGCCTAAGTTCTTTCCGGGGTGGAAGGGAAAGTAGAAGGTAGTCTGATTTATAAGCTGTCAACATTCCAATTCCTAAATAAGGAAAGTAAAGCATATATAACCAATTAGAATGTATATAAGGGAAAAGAGGGGTGGGCTTGGGACTCTCTTTGTTCTGGATTGTATAAAAAGTCACAAGGATGTACTGCTCCCCGGCTCTCCCAACTCTGGATTACTTTGATCCATTGTGGGACTGCCTGGTACTCATGAGTTCCTGAATAAAGCCTTTGTTCTATACCTTGAAATGCCTCTGCAGTATTGATTATTAAGATAAGGGCCTAAATATCCCACACACCAATATTGTCTCAGAGTTTTTGTACTCTACTTCCTACTGTCTGTGACACATTTCAAACAGGCTGTCTCACCAGAAAATCAAGATTCATTTGTTCAAACTGAATTCATCATCTTATTCCCCCATTATCACAAATCTGCTCCATTTATATTGATATTATAATCATAATTCTTGTCACCTACTTTCACTTCTTTGATTCTTCTCTTTTCTTTCCTCTTTATATTCAATTAATTGCTAAATCCTAATGATTCTATCTGCAATATTGCTTGCATCTTTCCTACTCCTGTTACCCTAAGTCAGACCTCTATGTCTTCTCACCTTAACTATTATAGAAATTTCTTTAGTTTTTTGATGACTTTTATTACTCTGCAAGATTCATATGAGTCTATGCGATGAATCAGCCATAAAATCTATCATGGACTATATTAATAGAAAAAGAGAGGTAATAATCCTGTTGTACTTTATTATGTCCAGGTTTCATCTGAAAGATTTTATTGAATTTTGGGTCTCACATTTTAATTAATCTCACAGTTACACAAGTATTTATTAAGCACTTTTTGTTTGATGGCTACTGTGCTATGTTCTGGAGGTCTGAAGTCAGACTGAAGTAGTCTGTGCCTTTAAAGACTTTATATTGTGATGAAGAATATAGCATTTACAGATATTATTACACATAAAACATATGTAAATTAAATACAAAGTAACATTGGAGAGAAAGGCAGTATCAGCAGGCAATAGATGGTGGTGGTGGAATATCCAGAAAAGATTCCCCAACATAGGTCAGTCTTGCATTATGCCTTGAAAGAAATTATCCAGAAGATAGAAGAGGGAAACATTCCATATAGGGCCGCAGGCAGCATAAAGAAAGGAGATGGTATACACCTTTGTGAGATATAGGAAATAGTTCTGTATAACTGGATCATAAAGGGCATGGAGGGAATTAATGGGAAGATTTAAAGAAAGAGTAGTCTATAATCTAGTTGTGAAGCACTTTACATGTCAAACAGCAGTTTATAACTGATTTTAAAAGTAACAAGGACTAACTGGAGATTTTCAGTAAGGGAAAGACATTGTCATTCTTGCAGTTTAGGAAAATTATTTTGGTAGATATGTGGCAAATAGATTGGAGTGGGGAAAGATTTGAAACAGGAAAGCCAATTAGGAAGCAACTACAATACTCCTGGTAAAAAAAATTAATTAGGAGTGAGCTAGGATGGTGGCTATGTAAGTGGAGAAGAGACTGTTTTATGCATATTTTGAAATGGATATTCTGTAGGCATTTCAAATTTAACAAAACAAACAAAAAAAAAGAACTCATTATCTTTCTCCAAATTTAGCCCTCTTTCAAATTTCTATATTGCTGGATTTGTGGACTACTTGAGAGGAAAGAGTCCAGAATAATGCAAATGTGGTGAGTCTGGTGACTGGAAGAAAACATTGACAAAAAAATGGAAATCTAGAGTTTACCATGATTGGTGAGTGGATTATGTAAGGATTGGAGGAAGGCACTGAGGCTGATCAATCTGTATAAAATAAGACTTTGCAGAGATATGATAGTTGGCTTTCAAAATCTTCTGCTCTCTGGCCATTTTTTTAAACTTCTATTTATTCTATATTCTATTCAAATTGGACCGTTTGAATTTTCTTTCTTCTCTTCCTATTCTATCTCTGGTTTTTTTTTTATTTGTATAAAAACCATGCTTGAAATGATCTTTTTTCACACTTCCATCTTTTGGATCAATAACAAAATATCGACAAGCATCTCAAGTCCTTCTATCTTCCAACTACTGTGTTAGATGCTGGAGATGCAAAGACAACAGTGAAACAATCTCTGCCTTCTAACACATTATAATTTAAACAGGGAAAATATGTATGAATGTAAATATGCAGATAGATGTTGACTGGAAGAGAGTTTAAGAAAGAAATGAGAGTGAGAAAGAGAGAGAGAGAGAGGGAGAAAGATGGAGAGAAAGAGAGAGAGGAAAAGAGGAAAAAAGGAGAGAGAGAAGAGAGAGAGGAAGAGAGGAAGAAAGAAGGAGAGAGAGAGAAAAAAAGAGAGAGAGAGAGGAGAGGAGAGAGGGAGGGAGGAAGAGAAACACAGAGAGACAGAGAGACAGAAAGATAGAGGAAGAGGGAGAGAGATAATTATCCACCTGACTACAGCACTGTTATCATGTTCCCCTCTGCCCCACATTAGCACTCATATTTTCCTTTCCTCTCCCTGCTTCCACACTTTTTAGCTTCTTTTATATACATATACACACACATAACTATCTGCAAGAGACTTTTCTCAGTTTCCTCAGCTGTTTATGCCTATTCAAATAATCTTACCTTGTATTTATTCTCTCTCTGTATACAAACACACATATTATATATGTATATATATACATATATATATGAATGTACAGATTCATATATATACTTACAAATATAATTATGTACATATCTCTTACTCAATTAGAATATAAATTCCAAAAGAGCAGGAGCATCATCATCATCATCATCCTTTTCTTCTCTCTCTTCTCCTCCTCATCCTCCTCTTCCTTCTTATTTGCAATGTTTAGTACAGAGGGCACATAATAATAATGTCTTCTTCCCTCATTAGATTTTGAGTTCCTTTAGGGCAGGAACTATCTTTTGCCTTTCCTGATATCTCCAGAACTTAGCACAGTGCCTAGCTTATAAAAGGCTCTCAACAAGTATTTATTGACTGATTAACCAAAAGAGCTGCAGGAGTATACCCATAGCTAGAGTAGAAGGTATGACATAGATGATGATCCAATAAAGGAGACTAAAAATGAATGATCAGGCAGATAGGAGAATCAAGAGAAAGCAATATCACAAAAATTGAAAGAGAAGTACTTAAGAGAAAAGGAATGTCAACAATGTTAATATTTCAAAGCTGAAGGGTTAAGATGTAGATAAGACTATTGGTTTCAGCAATTGAGATCATCAATAACATTGGAGAGAGCAGTTTTAGTTCAGTGATGAGGTCAAGTTGGATGGCAAATTGTGAAAGATTGAGATGTAGATTTAAAAAAAAAGAAGCGGAAGCAGCAAATATAGACAGCTTTTTTTTTTTCTGACAGTTTGGCTATGAAAGGAAGGGAAATATATGGTGATAGTTTCCAAGGACTATTGAGGGTTTTTCTTTCTGGGACCAAAGCAGGGGCTCCTTACTCAATATGTAGTTTTTATACATTCCCACCCACAAATTCATTCTGGAGGTTTTCCTCTATTTCAATGATTCCCAATATTTTTGGGAGCAACCGATTCATTTTAGAATTGAAAAAATTTAGAAGTTTCTATATGATAGAAATATTACCAAAAGTATCCATTGATTGATAAAATGTTTGATGATGAAAATTATTATAGAGGTTTTCAAATATTGAAATGAATTTATATTTAATTGATCACAACAAGCTATACATGAATTTGGGGAAAAAATGGTAGTGAAGGGGCACAGTGAATAGAATACTGGCCCTAAAATCAGGAGGACCTGATTTCAAATTCTGTCTCAGACACTTAATACTTTATAGAATGGGCAAGTCACTTAACCCCAATTGCCTTACAAAAAAAATTGGTAGTGAATGAGTTAGTATTTATTCAGTCTACAGAAGATAATGCTTCTTTATTTTACTAATACTTTTATGCATTGTAATAACTCCCAAAATCTGTGGCCCAAATAATGGGGATTTTTGTTCTTTTGCTATCTATGCAATACACAGAATATGCCTTAGTAATTTCTGCTTCTTGCTATTGATAATAGGTGCATGATATGTATGTACCTATCTTTTCTGGGTATATATGATCTTAATGATTCCCCTTATGCTACTTCTTTATTTACCTCATTTCAGGTGGTATGACTCAGCTTCTTTATATCCATTGTAGATCTTTCACTTGGCCCTTGGGTTATGAGTCATTTTGATTGTTTGCAGAGCTTGGTTTTCCATTACTTGAAGTCACATAGCATCATTGGGAGAATAATGACTTTTTAAAAGTTAAGTATTTTCGTGTCTGGAAACAGCTTGTGATCCTTGTAAGAAATATAATTTCCAAAGTGTCACCCTCAAAACTTAAAATACCTCAAAAATATAAATTAAATTTAAAAAAATTTTCTCTTTATTTTATAATAGTTCCTTTCACCTCATTCAAAGAAATACTTCACCAATCTTAAGATTCATTATAATCATCTTCTAGTTAAAGACCTTCTAGCTCAGCTGACCTCTGGAAATCATTCTACTTGGAGAGGGCAGCCGAGAGAGGATTAAATGCAAGCCATTTCCTTTTTGATCAAATTGGGTTTTCTTCCATTACGAGTGTGTGTGTGTGTTGGGGGGGGGGGATATTATGAGAGCGCTGAGGGTCTGTCATGTCATTCAAAAAAGTATTTTCAGTTCTAGGCTTTGAACCTTACAACATTTTCAGATCCTTAGACTTAAGGAGGAGAGGAAATTTAATTGAATTCAGTCATTTCATATGTGTTTTCTTTTTCCTTATGTTTACCTCTTGATTTAAAACATGGTTATTGCCTTATTAAATAGTTGAAATAAATATCTCTCTGTTAACTTAGGTAAAATTACCTTCTATTTGATTCTTCTAATTTCTCAAATTTTGTCACACACCATAAAATTATATAAAATCCATGTCTATCTTTGAGTAATGTATAAACTGAGAATATAATATCAAATGTTCAATTCACACTAAAAACAATTAATTGATTGATATAGCTCTATTTCTTTGTTTTTTATATCATCAAATTGATGAATTTATCTCACTAACCACAAAAATTGTTTTTGAAGGGGAAAAAACAACAATTAGACAATTTCAACTAAACTTTCAATCTCGTGTGATCACAGATCAAATGTTCACCTGCAGTTTCCCAACTCTTTAAGTAAAGGAGAAAAGGTCAATTTCTCATAAATTTGATGGCATAAAAAACAAAGAAATATAGCTATATCACTCAATTAATTCTGCTGGCTAAGCTTCTTGACATAATAATAATATAAAAGTATTAATAGTTTTATTTGTTTATTTTTTGCTTCTTTATATTTATATTGTAGTTATTGTTAAAAGCAATTCTTTGAACCACTTTATTTTGTATGAGTTCATATGATTCTTTCCATATATCTCTGAACTCTTATATTCAGCATTTAATATAGCACAATAATATAACACAATAAAATTCTTATATTTATGTACCATTGTTTAACTACTTTTCAATTGATTAACATCAACTGCATTTCTTTGTTACATTGAAAGAGCCACCATGAAAATTTTGGTGCATATAGGACTTTTCTTCCTGAGGTAGAACCAATATCTCTTAGGGTTCCTCCCTTCTCACAACATTGTTTAGGCTAGATTTTCCCAGACAGAGCTAAGACTTGATGAGCCCAAGGGGTTCTCTTTTATTTTGAAGAGGGAAACTAGAAATAATGGATATAATCTTGAAGGAGACAGGTATCAGCTCAATGTCAGCCTTTTATAGATACATTCTAGCCACATAACATTGAACAAAATATTGTGTAAGGGGATATTGTCTATTGTATAACACTGTTAGAGATTAGATGGTTTGTATGTAGATGGAATATTTAGTTTTGTACTTTTCATATTTTTGTGTTTAAACTACCAAAAAAAAAAGAATTTAAACTTTAATGTGAGATGGGGAGGTGTAAAGAGAATACACATTTAAATAACTTTTATTATGTGCCAGGCACTATACTAAATGTTTTATGTATGTTATTTCATTTGATCCTCACAACAACTCTGTGAGATAAGTGCTGTTAATTATTCTCATTTTATAGTTGAGAAAACCAGGTCAGAAAAAGTGACTTGCCCAGGGTCACAAGATGATAGTAAATATCTGAGGCTATATTTGAACATAGATTTTCCTGACACCAGAAATGCATCACAAAGCTGCCTCAGAAATTACATATAATCTTTAAAATGACATATTTTGTTAAAATAAATATTTTTATCATGGTTTTTTAAATACAAGTCTTTTCTGCTCATTCTTATGAAGAGACACTTTTTGTGTGAAATGGATTGAAATAGAATTATGATGTTTGATTGCTTTTGTTTGCTGTATTTTAATCTTTTACATATGCTGGTACAATAAGAGCAATATTTGAAATATATATGTATATATATATATGTATATATATATATATATGTTATATGGGGAATGATTGCAGTCTATTCAATGTATTCTAACTTTAGGGTATCAGCTACCTAAATAGTGTTGAAAATAATTTCTGAAAAATGAAACTGGATATTTTTGAATTGTTGAGGCACTTTGGGTAGTATAAGAATGAGAGAAGCATTCACAGTATAACCCATTTTTCTTGGCATATTTTGCAAATAATATTTTAGATAGCTGGGAGGATACATGGAATTGTGGGGTTTCTATTCTTTAGCTATTAATGGTTTATACAGAATTGTAAGAGTAGTAGTTGCATGGACTACAATAGTAATCCAAATTTATACAATTTCAGCTCTGTATAGTTCAGTGTTTTAAATTACAATATTTCTATCCCAAAATGATTCATAAAAAATGAATGTACATGTATAACCAATGGGTAGCTAGATGGTGCAATGGATAGAGCAACAGCCCTGAAGTCAGGAAGACCTGAGTTCAAATCTGGTCTCAGACACTTAACACTTCCTAGCTGTGTGACCCTGGGCAAGTCACTTAACCCCAATTGCCTCAGCAAAAAGCAAAAAAAAAAAAAAAAAGAATGTACATGTATAACCAGAAAAAACAACAACAACAATAAAAAGTAAATTACAATACTTCTTAAGAAAAATTGAATGTTATAAGTTAATTGCTCTAAATGTTCATAGATTAAACATACTTCACATAGGCCCATGAATTTTTGAATACATTATAATTAAGTTGCTTACAGATAGAGATTCCACAAAACATTTACCCAGGAACCCACAACCTAGAGATAGGTTTTTAACTTATTTGATCAATGCTTTGTTTTCCATATTCAGTGCAGAACTTTTGGATAATTTTCTTTTATTATTTCCTATTGTAAAGCATTTAGAATTTTTGATTTGTCAAGTTCTTAGAGAAATAAAGTCCTCAATCTAATTCCATATAACCTATCTTCAAGGTCATTTGCTTTGACTTCTGTGGAATAAAAAATTCTGAAGTTATCTTCACTTTGGCATCATTGTACTTCCAACCTGTTATCCTCTCTTTCAGAGCCTTTACTTTGAAAGATTTTCTATTTTGTATTTATTTTTCCTAATCCTGTTTTTAGATTATGTAGTTCTGTTTTGAGAATTCTAATTTCTGATCATTTCTGATCTAAATTTATTCCTAATTTCTGTTTTTTTTTAAAATTTCTTATTTGAACCTTCTTCAAGTTGCTTATTGAACTCTAGGATATGCTCTAGATTGTCTTTTCCATTGGAAAATTTGCTTCATTTTCCTTTATACTATAGTGCTGATACAATGTGCTCTGGTTTATGAGATTTTAGTCATTCTTTCTTCTATATTTATGATGCTGTCTGTTGGTTTATCTGCATATAAGCTATATTTTTATACAGATATTTTTTCTTGAACTCAGTCTCTTAGCCTTTCTTTGATATTTACAATAACCTGCCTTTTTCACTCTGTCTCCCCTTTCCACTGCTGCACAGACTCTCAAATCTCTCATACAGGTGGTCCTCTCCTCTTAAGATAGAGGATATGGGCATAAACTGGTCCCTTGTCACTATTCAAAATAACTCCAAGGAGGAAATGAATGATCCAAATTTGCTCTATAAATTAGGATTCTATTCTGTTCTCTGTGCTTCCCACACTTTGTTATATTCAAATATTTCTCATCTTTCTCCCTGCCCTCCATTTAACCTTTTTTCTTTTTGAATGACTGAAATGAATCAGTGCTTGACATCTCTTATAGGATTGGATTTGGAATTCAGTATTCATCATGAAGAGTCACAATATGATTTCTTTGCATCCACTGTACTTAACCCTGTAAGAAGTTGGAGAATGATGTTGCTAAGTGGTAGCTCTAAGTAGTTGAGATTTGCAGCATTATTTCTTTTAATAATGTTTATTGAAATTTTTAAAAAGGAGAAAAGAAAAAAAAGAGAAATTTACATGGTAACTTTGTTGTATATTTAGAAGGAATAGCAAGTTGTATATAACTAATGTGGTTTCATGTGCAAACATTGTTTTTATTGTATTATATTATGGAAATGCCCATTTTATTGCATAAATTTTTAAAAAGAAAATAATATTTATTGAAATCTTATATTTAAGTCACATTCATTTCCCACTATATCCTTCCCTTTTCCCTGCCCCAAAAATCATAATTTATTACCAAAAAAAAGACAAAAAAGGACAGAAAAATTAACTACAATATCAATCAAGTATGGCATTATATTCAGTATTCTACAAAGTGCCCCATTTTTGTTAACAAGGGAGGAGGTTACTTCCTAATACTTCTTTAGGGCCAGACATAGTCATATAATTACATAGTGTTTAGTGTGGCATTATTGTTCTCATTCTATGAAAATTGCTGTAGTCATTGTACATACTATTTTCCTGCTTCTGCTTACTTTGAATCAGTTTATATGTCTTCCTGTGCTTCTCTGAATTCATCATTCAAGCCATTCTTATGCTATAGTTATATTTTATCACATGAATGCACCATATTTTATTTAGCCATTCTCCAATTGATGGACATCTACTTTATTCCCAGTTTTTTTTACTGCTACAACATGCTGCTATATTTTGATGTTTATTAGCCCTCTATTTTTGGCGTTGACCTTTTGAGGGATATACTGAGCAGTATGATCTTTGGACCAAAAGAAATAGTTTTATTTTTTGTCAGTTTCATAACTTTCATAGCATAGTTCCAAATTATTTTCCAAATACTATAAATAATGCAAAATTCCACCAATTAATGGACCTCTATTTCTACAATACACCTCCAAGACTGAACTTCTCTCATCTCAACATATTTTTGAAAATTTGCTGAGTGTAAGGTGAACCCTCATAACTTGTGATATACAATTCTTTTAAAATTAATTATTTGAAGCAATCTTTCATCTATTTGTAACAGGTCCCCCCTTTTTGAGAGCTATTTATTAATATGCTTTGATAATGTATCCACTAGGGAATTAATTTTTTTTTCCAAAAGTCATTATGGATGCAGATGGCTCTCCTCATCTTAAGACCATTGTAATTGGCCTGAACTATCTCATTGAAAAGAGCCATGTCCATCAGAATTGATCTCCATATAATCTTATCATTGTCATGTACAATGATCTCCTGGTTCTATTCACTTCACTCAGCATCAGTTCATGTGAATCTCTCTAGGCCTCTCTGAAATCATCCTGCTGATTAGAACAGTAACATTTCATAACATTCATATACCATAATCATCAGCCCCAACTGATGGGCATCCATTCATTTTCCAGTTTTTTGCCACCAGAAAAGGGCTTACATAAATATTTTTTGTCCATCTGGCTCCCTTTACCTCCTTTAGAATCTCTTTGGGATGTAAGCCCAGTAGAGACACCCTAGAGCAAAAGATATGCACACTTAATAGCCCTTTGGGCATAGTTTCAAATTGCTCTCCAGAATGGTTGAATTAGTTCACAACTCCACCAACAACATTACCATATCCCCTCCAATATTCATCATTATCTTTTCCTGTCATTTTAGCCAATCTGAGACTTGTTCCTCAGAGTTGTCTTAATTTACATTACTCTGATCCACATGATTTAGAGCATCTTTTCATATGACTAGAAATAGTTTCAATTTCTTCATCTAAAAATTGTCTGTTCATATCCTTTGACCAGTTATCATTTGGAGAATGGCTTGAAGGGAATTAATTTTTGCATCACATAGTTCTATTGGTCTTTTATTGACATTTATTATTTATAAGAAATATTTTATATAAAGACTTTTTTCCTAGTTGAAAGATTCTATTATTATAGTAGTTTTGCTGATTTTATTAGTACTTTTCAACTTCATGTTTCTATTTTATCATTTATGGGACGGCCTCTCTCCTGTTTGAGAATTTTCCTCCCTCAAGTGCCTATTTCATGAGTATTTTATCTTTAAACTATAATTCCTCTATATCTGGTACATAAATTGTTTTATTCTGTATTTTGGATTATTAAAGATTTGAATAGAATTGCTATACCATTTTTTCCAGTCATATGACTGTTTTTACATGACTTTCACAGGTTAGTTCATCACCTCTAGTCAAGATACTGGTGGAATTAGTCTAACTGTTCCAAAAAGAGAAGTTTCACACTTTGGGAAGCTCCACAGTTTATAGGTGTTGCTACTTCTACTTATAGTACATAATTTAGAATGAAAAAGAACTGCACATGTTACATAATGCTCTTATTCCCTCATGATGCAAAAACCTTAAGTGAAAGAGGAAAAAGTAATAGATGATAAAAATATCTGAAAGAATCAGAGAGATTTTGTTCTTATTTTGTTAGAGTATAATAGCTGTAAATAAATTCCCTGTTCTGGGGTCTTCTTCTATATCGTTTGACTGGGATAAATTTCTTACCTCCTTTTCTCGTGGCTTAAAAAAAAAGGAGAAAAGAGTGTTTATATAATTTTGTAAATCAGGTAAATTTGGGCATTTTGTTTATGAAAAACCATTGTGAAAAAGCATAAATAAGCTCAATCTTTAAAATTAAATGAAGAGTCTAGTCTCAGGCACACTAGCTGTGTGACTCTAGGCAAGTCACTTAAACCCAATTGCTTCACCAAAATAAATAAATAAATAAATAAATAAATAAATGAATGAATGAATGAATGAATGAATGAATGAATGAATGAATGAATGAATAAATAAATAGATAAATAAATAAATAAGTAGATAAGTAGATAGATAAATAAATAAATAAATAGACAGATAGATAGATAAATAAATAAATAAATGGGGTGAGAGGGGTGAACCAAGATGGTAGAGAAAAGGCAAAGACTATGCCTGAGCTCTCTACAAACCTCTTTCAAAAGACTTTAAATAATGCCTCAAAACAAGTTTTGGAGTGACAGAACCTACAAGAGGATGGGGCAAAACAATTTTCTAGCTCACGATGACTTAGAAGGTCACAGGAAGATCTGTTTCATGGGGATATGCAGCACAAATTGTGCCTCAGCAAATCAGCAATAGGCACTGGGAGCAACTAAATTAGTGGTGGCAGTGGTGGTTAACTCTCAGAACACAGATGAGTAAGTGGATCAATCTGTCAGAAAGAAATTATAGGGATTCATTTGCTGGCACCAAGGCAGAACTCTGTTGCATTGTCCATACTTGGATGTGGGTCACAGACATGGGGCTCAGTCCAAGGACAAAGAGGAACACAAGCACACCAGAACTTGAGCTTCAGTTGAGCTGGTACCTTATTCACAATTCCAGAACTGAAAAGAGTGCTTGTGGTCACTCACAAACCAAAGCACAATCTAGAAGACTAGTAAACATAAGAAAACTTATAAATCCCCAAAATTATTTGTGAAAACAGTTACCCCCAAAATCTGAAGCTTTGTGATAGGGTTCACTTCCCTTCAGGAAACAGAGCCCCACTTTCAGTGAAGAATTAAAAGTCAAGAAATTAGCTGGGAAAATAAACAGCAGAAAAAGATTCTGACTATAGAAAGTTACTATGGAGATAGGAAAACTGAAAACACAAATTTTTAAGAGGATAGAAAACTCAAAACAGCTATATCAAAAGGCTCCAAACTAAAATATGAATTGGTCTCAGGATATAAAAGAGCTCAAAAGGTATTTTCAAAATCAAGTAACCTTTTTAATTTAATTAAGAGTTATTCGACTATCTGAAAACCATTATAAACAAAAAAGCGGGGGGGGATACATATGAAAAAAATGCTCCAACTTACTATGGAGAAATGCAAATGAAAACAATTCTGAGGTACTACCTTGTATCTATTACATTAGTAAATAGGACAGAAAAGGAAAATGACAAATGTTGGAAGGGATGTGGGAAAAATGATACATTATGCACCATTGGTAGAATTGTGAACTGATTGAACGATTCTGGAAATCAATTTGTAACTATGCCCAAAGGGCTATAAATCATGTATACCTTTTCACTTAGAAATACCATTGCCAAGTCTGTATAAAAACAAAAAGAAAAAGGATCTCTGTGTACAAAAATTTCTCTAGCAGCTCTTTTTCTGGTGACAAAGAATTGAAAATTGAGTGGATGCCCATCAACTAAAGAATGACTGAATAAATTGTGGTATGTGGGTATGACATAGTATTATTTTGTTATAAGAAATAATGAGCAGGATACGCTTAGAAAAATCTGGAGAGATTTACATGAGTTGCTGCAAAGTGAAATACACTGTGTACAAAATAACAGGAATATTATAATGTAATCACCTGTGAATGAATTATTTTTTCAACAACACAATGATGCAAGATAACTCTGAAAGATTTGTGGTGAAAAATACTATCCATCCCCAGAGAAAGAACTGGTGATATCTGAATATAGAGTGAAAGATACATTTTAAAAATAATAATAGCTTTTCATTTTTCAAAATATATGCAAAGATAGTTTTCAACATTTGCTCTTGCAAAATCTTATGTTCCAAATTTTTTCTCCCTCCTTCCCCTCCTCTAAACATCAAGTAATCAAATATAGGTTAAAAATGTGCAATTCTTCTAAACATATTTCCATTTTTATAATGCTGCACAAGAAAAATCAAACCAAAAGGGAAAGAAATGTGAAAAAACCTCAAGCAAACAAAACCACTACCAGCAATAATAAAAGCTGAAAATACTATACTGTGATCCACATTTAGTCTCCATAGTCCTCTCATTGGATGTGGATGGCTCAGGACTATTGTAATTGCCTTGACTAACCCCATTTTGAAAAGAACCAAGTCCATCATAGTTGATCATCACATAATCTTATTGTTGCTATGTACAATGTTCTCTTGGTTCTACTCATTTCACTTAGCATTAGTTCATGTCTCTCTGAGTCTTTCTGAAATCTGCTGATTGTTTCTTATAAAACAATAATATGTCATTACATTCATATAGTATAACTTACTCAGTCATTCCCTAACTGATGGGTATTCACTCAGTTTCCATTTCCTTGTCACTATAAAAAGAGCTGCTACAAACATTTTTGCACATGTAGGTACTTTTTCCTTTTTTATGATCTCTTTGGGATACAGAGCCAGTAGAGACGCTGCTGGATGAAAGGGTATGCATACTTTGATAGCTCTTTGGACATAGTTTAAAATTGCTCTCCAGAACAGTTGGATCAATTCACAATTTCATCAATAATGTATTAGTGTCCCAGTTTTCCCACATCCCCTCCAACATTTATAATTTTCTTTTCCTGTCATCTTAATCTGAGAGGTCTTGAAAGTGGTCAAGATATGTCTCTTAGATCTCTGCAGTTTCTGGTACAGAAGTTGTCTTATTTTGCATTTCTTTAATATTGTGATTTAGTAATTTAGAGCATTTTTTCATATGACTAGAAAGGACCTTAATTTCTTTGTCTGAAAACTGCCTTTTCACATGAAGGATATATTTTTAAAAAACTTTATTTTTCTTAAAGTATTTTTTGTCTATATTTTCTTTTACAACATTTCTATTATGGAAATGTTTTACATGACTATCTACATGTAATCTATATTGATTTGTTATCTTTATAACTTATATTGATTTGCTCAATGAGGAAAGGTGGAAATGGAGAGAAAAGGATAGAATCTGGGACTCAAAGTTTTTTAAATGGACACTAAAAATTGTTTTTATATTAACTGGGAAAAACAAAATACCAGATTATTTTTAAAATGATGTAGACAACATATTTCAAGAAATTATCAAGGAAAACTGCCCTGATATTTTTGGATTCAATGAGTAAAACAAGAATGGAAAGAATCCACCAATCATCTCTTCAAAGAGATCCCAAAATGAAACCTCCAGAAATATTATAATCAAATCCCAGAGCTCCCAGATAAGGAGACAATATTGCAAACAGCCAGATTTAGCAGCTTCATATTAAAGTATCAGAAGGTTTGGAATATGGCATTCCAAAGGACAAAGGAGCTAGGATTACAAACCAAGAATCACCCAGCAGCAAATCTGAGTATAATCCTTTAGGGGAAAATGAATATTCAATGAAATAAAGGACTTCCAAGCATTCCTGATAAAAAGGGATGAGAAAGGGTTGAGCTGGCAAAAGGGAAGGCAGATTGCAGGAAATAAAAGTCAGAAGCAAAATGCTTTTAAGAATAGACAGGGTAAAAAGAGAAAAAGAAGAGGATAAAATATGATGAGGAGAAATATATAATAATCATAACTGATAAAAATTTACTGCAAGTTTCTTTGATAAAGACCTCATGTTTCAAATATATTGAGAACTCAGTCAGATTTATAGAAGTAAGAGCCATTCCTCAATTGATAATTAATCAAAGAATATAAGCAGGCAGTTTTCATACATAGTATTCAAAGCTATCTGTAGTCATACAAAAAAAATTCTCAATCATTATTGATTAAAGAAATGCAAATTAAAACAATCCTAAACTACCACCTTATACCTATCAGATTGGCTAATGTGACTGAAAAGAAAAAAGGCAAATGTTCAGAGATGTGGGAAAATTTAGATACTAATCCTTTACTGTGAAGTGGTATACTGCTACAACCATTCTTAGAACAATTTAGAACTGTGTTCAAATGATTATAAAACCATGCATACCCTTTGAACAAACAATACCATTATAAGACTGACATTACAAAGAAATGAATAAAAACAGCAAGGAATCTATGTACAAAAATATTTATGTCAATTTTTTAGTAGTGGCAAAGAATTGGAAATTGAAGAGATGTCCATTAACTAGGAAATGGCTAAGCAAGTTGTTACATATAATTGTGATAGAATACTACTGTGCCATAAGAAATGATGAACAGAATGTTTTCAGAAAAACCTGGGAGAACTTATATGAACTGGTGCAAAGTGAAATGAGCAGAACCATGAAAACATACTATACAGTTATAACAATATTATATAATTATCAATTGTGAATGACTTAGCTACTCTCAGCAATACATTGATCCAAGACAATTCTGAAGGATTTATGATGAAAGCTGTCACATCTTCAGAGAAAACACTGATTAAGTCTGACTACCCACATATGGCCTATATAGAATTGATTGCTTTTTCAATGAAGAGACATGAGGGTGGGAGGAAGGAACAGAATCTGGCACTCAATATTTTTAAAATGAATGCTAAAAATTGTTTTTCCATGTAACTGGGGAAAAACAAAATACCAAATTTTTTTCTTTATTTTTCTTGAGGATTTTTTTCCCCATGTTTTCTTTTACAACATGGATAATGTAGAAATATTTCACGTGACTGTACATGCAAAACCTATATCAAATTACTTTCCTTCTCAATGAGGATGGATGGTAGAGAGAAGAAGAGGGAGAATTTTTAGTTCAAAAAAATTTAAATGTAGGTTAAAATTGTTTTTACATGTAATTTGGAAAAATAAAATATTAAATTTAAAAAATCAAATGAAGGTTGTAAAATTTCAAGGTCAGGATTTTTTTTTGTATGGCATGAAATCTTATTGCCAAATAAGAATTATTAGGTTTGTAGCTATGGAACAATCTTTGTAAAAAGAAATTTCTATGACAAGAGATGGAAAGTACACATTAGATTAATAGCCAGAAGATCTGTATTCTGGGATAGCTCTCATGCTAGTTATGTGAGCTCTGCTAAGTCATTTCAATCATAATATGGAATTATGCTAAGAAAGTGCCAAAAAACCCAACAACTATTCCTTTTGATCTAGCAGACTCTGTTTCTATTACATCAGAATTATAGTACCTAATCTTGCTTACATCACTGATTTATCATGAGGAGTAAATGAAATATTATATGTGCAAATTTTTTGAAAACTGTAAACTTCCATATAAATGTAATTATAAATTTGTATTGATGATGACCATATTTTAAAGAGGGAATAATTAAATAAACATCATACAAACAAAAACAGCACTCACTTTTACCCTAATGCCAAGTTGCAAAAAGCAACTTTTAAGCTAATTTACATGACAATTTTTAATGATATTATGCTTCTAGAAAGATGTATTTGAGTTACTATTTTTTAAAGTTTTATTGATGTTTTATTTAAACATTGAAAACATTTATAAGTTGTCCTCACTTCTTTTTTTTTGCAAGGCAATTAAAAATAAATGACTTACTCAGAGTCACACAGCTAGGAAGTATTAAAGGTAGGAGGTTGGATTTGAGCACTGGTCCCCCCAACTTCAGGACCAATGTTCTACCCACTGCACCATTCAACTGCCCCAGATCATTCTTACTTCTTAAAAGGTATTTTGTAACAAAGTTGAACTATTAAGAAAAACTAATTTAAAAAACCCTCTAAAATTTCATGCAATATCTTTGCAGATGATATGATGGTATACTTAGAGAACCCTAGAGACTCAACTAGAACACTACTAGAAACAATTCACAACTTTAGCACAGTTGCAGGGTACAAAATAAATCCACATAAATCATCATCATTTTTATATATTACCAACAAAGTTCAGCAGCAAGAGATACAAAAAGAAATTCCATTCAGAATAACGGATGATAGCATAAAATATTTGGGAATCTATCTGCCAAGAAAATGTCAGAAACTATACGAACAAAACTACAAAACAATTTCCACACAAATAAAGTCAGACCTAATCAGTTGGAAAAATATCAAGCCCATGGGTAGGCCGAGTAAATATAATAAAAATGACAATACTACCTAAATTAATGTACTTATTTAGTGCCATACCAAACAAACTCCCAAGAAATTATTTTACAGATTTAGAAAAAAATAGTAGCAAAGTTCATCTGGAAGAACAAAAGGTCAAGAATTTCAGGGGAATTAATGAAAAAAAAATGCTGATGAAGGTGGCCTTGCTGTAACAGATCTAAAACTATATTATAAAGCTGCGGTCATCAAAACCATTTGGTACTGGCTAAGAAATAGAGTAGTCGATCAGTGGAATAGGATAGGATTAGCTGTCTAGTGTTTGATAAACCCAAAGACCCCAGCTTTGGGGATAAGAACTCACTATTTGACAAAAACTGCTGGGAAAATTAGAAACTAGTAAGGAAGAAATTAGGGCTTGACCCACACCTAACACCACATACCAAGATAAGATCTAAATGGGTTCATGATTTAGACATAAAGAGTGATATTATAAGCAAATTAGAGGAACATAGGATAATTTACCTCTCAGACCTGTGGATAAGGAAGGAATTTGTGTCCAAAGAAGAACTGGAACTTTTAACTGAACACCAGATAGATAATTTTGATTATATTAAGTTAAAAAGTTTTTGTATAAACACAACTAATGCAGACAAGATCAGAAGGAAAGCAATAAATTGGGTTTCTGATAAAGACCTCATGTCTAAAATATATAGAGAATTGACTCAAATTTATAAGAAGACAAGCCATTCTCCAATCGATAAATGATCAAAGAATATGAACAATTTTCAGATGAAGAAATTAAAACTATTTTTAGTCATATGAAAAGGTGCTCCAAATCACTATTGATCAGAGAAAAGCAAATTAAGACAACTCTGAGATACCACTATACGCCTGTCAGATTGGCTAAGATGACAGGAAAAGATAATGATGAATGTTGGAGGGGATGTGGGAAAAATGAGATACTGATACATTGTTGGTGGAACTGTGAACGGATCCAACCATTCTGGAGAGCAATTTGGAACTATGCTCAAAAAGTTATCAAACTATGCATACTATTTGACCCAGCAGTGTTTCTACTGGGCTTATATCCCAAAGAAATCATAAAAGAAGGAAAGGGCCCCACATGTGCAAGAATGTTTGTGGCAGCTCTTTTTGTGGTGGCTAGAAACTGGAAACTGAGTAGATGCCCATCAATTGGAGAGTGGCTGAATAAATTATGGTATATGAATGTCATGGAATATTATTGTTGTGTAAGAAAGGACCAGCAGGATGATTTCAGAGAGGCCTGGAGAGACTTGCATGAACTGATGCTGAGTGAAATGAGCAGAACTAGGAGATCATTATACACGGCAGCAACAAGTAACAAGATGATCAATTCTGATGGACATGGCTTTCTTCAACAATGAGTTGATTCAAAGGAATTCCTATTGTTCAATGATGAATAAAGCTGTATACATCCAGGGAGAGGCCTGTGGGATCTGAGTGTGGATCACAACATAGTATTTTCATGCTTCCTGTTGATGTTTGTTTGCATTTTGTTTTCCTTCTCAGGTTTCTTTTTTCTTGTAGATCTGATTTTTCTTGTACAAGATAGCTGTATAAACATGTATACATGGATTTGTCATATATTTTAACATAGTTAACATGTATTGGACTACCTGCCATCTAGGGAAGGGGGTGGGAGGAAGGAGAGAAAAATTTGGAACAAAAGACTTTGGAAGGGTAAATGTTGAAAAATTACCCATGCATATGTTTTGCAAACAAAAAGCTTTAATAAAAATAAAATAAAACAAAACAAAATTTCTTGCAATATTTCACATCCATAGGAAATCCCTGCCTCTTTTTTTAATGAACAGAAATTTATTTTTTCTCCTCTTCTCCCCTTTGGGAAAAACTAGAAAAAGAATTATTTTTTTTTAACAAATATGTATAGTCAAGCAAAATAAACTCCCTCAATGTAATATATATATATATGTATATGTATATAATTCTGCAGGATAAATCCATTACCTTTTTGTAATGGATAGCATTTTTGGGCAGTCTCCTGGAATTAGGAATGTTCTTTATATTGATCATAGCTGTAATCGCTTTTAAATTTATTTTTTACAAAACATATTGTTATTTTATAACTTGGTCCCTTCATTTTTCTCATTTCATTCTCCATCAGCTTATTAAAGTCTTCAAAATAGAAAGGATAACAAAATAAAATGAAAAATTTTGATTGCATATAATCCTTTTATTTTTTGCACAAACAAATATAATAAGTTAACATTAAAATAAAAGTAATTAACTGGGGAAAAAATCTTGTAGCAACTTTCTCTGATAAAAATTTCATTTCCTCAACAATGAGGCAATTCAGGGTAATTCCAATAGTCTAGTGATGGAGAGAGACATTCATATTCAGAGAGAGGACTTCCCAGACTGAATGTGAATAACAACATAGTATTTTCACCTTTTTGTTGTTGTTTACTTGCTTGTTTTTCTTTCTCATCTTCCCCCTTTTGATCTGATTTTTCTTGTGCATGATAAATATGGAAATATGTTTAGAATAATTTTACCTGCTTGGGGAGGGCAGATACGGGGAGGGAGGAAGAAAAATTTGGAAGACAAGGTTTTGCAAGGGTGAATGTTGAAAAGTGTCTTTGCATATATTTTGTAAAATAAAAAGCTATTGTATTATAAAAAATAGTCTCATTTCCAAGATATACAAGGAATAGATTAAAATTATAAGATAAAAATTCATTCTTCAATTAATAAATGGTCCAATGATGTGAACAGACAGTTCTAAAAGAACTTTATTTTCTATCATATAAAAAATGCTCCAACTAAGCAATAATTACAGAAATGCAAATTGTTTCAATTCTACCTCAAAAATAGAAAAATGATAAATTTTTGAAAGACTATGAGAAAACAGTCACTTTAATGCATTGTAAGTAGGCAACTATTCTGGAAAACAATTTGGAATTATACACAAAAAGTTGCTCAATAGTTATTCTATTTGTACAAAGAAGTTCAAAATAAAAAGAAAGATCTTATGTGTACAAGTAATTCTTTTGGTGACAGTAAAAACTGGAAACCAAGGGAAATAAATTGAGAAATATCTAAATAAGTTATGGTATATGAATGTAATGGAGTACTATTAAGCTATAACAAATGACAAAATAGATTTTTTTAAAGATATGTGGAAAGACATATAAACTGATACAAAGTAAAGATACAAAGTAAAGATACAAAAATACAAACTGATACAAAGAGAAGAACAATTTACAATATAACATTAATACTATAAAAATGAACAATTATAAAAGAGAGATAGAGACTTTCTATTATAATTTATCTTAAATAAAAGAGGCGCATATTAGAATAATCCTATATATGGTTGTCTAGTTCAAGTTCCTATAGGCCAATGTTCGATGACTTCCCCTATCAACCTAATAAAAGTTCTATTATACATATGTATATGTATGTATGTATTAGTGACTTAGCTTAATCATCTGATATCTCAACCTGATCCTTGCAGTTTTGTCATTCCTCTGAGCTCCTGGATCACAACTCCTCTCCTTCTGTTGTGCCTGTCTCAGTCTCCCTCAGTTACTGTTTCAGTTTCCCTCAGTTGCAATATCAGTCTCCCTTAATTGCTGTTTTAGTCTCCCTTAATTGCTCTGTCCCAGAATAGAAATCCCTACTTCCTGACCTTCAGAAATAATTGGACTCACATTCCAAAGTAATCATGAAACCTCGATGGCCAGCCTCAACCTACCTCTTATCTGTGACCTAGACAGACAGTCTGCTTTGACAAGGCTCCTTACTCCCTAACCTGTCAGAAGTGAATTTATGGTTTCCTTGGACACCAGATGTGCTCAGCTGTTCCCATGAGTTCTTTGTCTCCCTGAGCTATAGGATCCTATATAATGTTTGAAGTTCCTTGATGGAGCTGCTGTGTACTTTGTATTCAGTCGGCTAACATGGCTGTGGTTGTGCTAGTCTCCGGGGTGGACTGCATGCTTTGAGACATGAGTCCCACCAGTCCTGATCCATAGCTATGGATTATGAACTCTCAATTAACATCAATAAAGCATTACCTAATTTCCATGTGTGATACTGCCTCAGTTTCTCCCTGAGCATTACACTTCAACATGTCCTGCTTATTACTGTTTTTTTTAAAATATTGATTTTAGTGCCAGTAAACAAGAGGGAAGATTTTAAGTGATTAATAGGCTTATGCTTTGAGGAGCTTAATTCTTTTGGACTGGTAACATTTGAATTAGAGTGTTCACTTTATCACTACTATCACTGCTATTACTATTTTGTGTTTGTTTTCAGAGTGGGGAAAGACATTTCCAAGTCCTAACCTGGATACTTTTCATTTATTTCTCCATATTCTTTCCCTTGCAATTGGATCTTCTCTTATTTTATGACTTGAGATATTAGCTCTATGCCAATGACTCCCAAAGCACTATTTGTACTATATACCTCTTCTCATAACTCCTGTTCTGAAATTCTCACTACCTGATGAGCATCTCTGTCTGATATCTTAGAAAAAATTCAAACTCAACATATCCCCAAGTAAACTCATACTATGTACTTCAAAATCTGACCCTCCCCAACTAATCCCTCAATTTATGTTGATTTATGTTCTTGTTAACACTCAGTCTAGGCATTTGTTTATCTCTTCCCTTTACTACTCATAGTCATCTGTCAAATCTTGATAACGCTACAATTATAATATTTTTTATACTCTTCTAACGCTTTACATTTCTACTTTAGACATTGTAGTTCAAATGGTCGTGTATTTTTATCTAAACTTTTTAAATAGCCCACATAGCCGTTTAAGGGTAAAAAAAAGATCTGGGGTTAGTGATTTAGAAGATCCTCAGGTGTCAGCACTGTAATCTAACAATCATAATCAATGGCCATAAATCTATATATTGGACTTTATTAAAAGATACAAAGTATCCAGAATAAGTTGCTGATTGTCTTATCAGCACTTTTTCTAGAAAGGTAAGTTGGTTTTTGGGTCATAAAGACCTGAGTTTGAATACTACCTTAGATACTTTTTAACTGTGTGATCCTGGGTAAGTTATTTGATCAATCTCAGCCTTTGATTACATGAAAGCTATATGATACAAACATCACTTTGTGAAGTTTTAAATGGGAGTTCTTTCCATGTGCTTATTTAGAATAGATGAATTTGAAGACCCAGACAATTCTAAGATTGTGTAGTTCAGTGTTCTTTCCACTCCATGTCTTATCCCTTCTCTAATTCAGATTTATTTTTACCAACTCCTTTAGAAAAAAGCTCTTTTAGTTGCATTGGTATTAAATCTGTGGGACAAATTGGGCACTAAGTGACTCCTCAGCATGTTAAGATACAAGTGAGCATACTTATGAATATAAATGGAATGTATTCATATAGGAATACACATTAATCATTTTACTGATGAGGGAGTTTGGAATATGTATAAAAGCAATATCAGAACAAGAAAGACAAATAAATAAAGAAGGAAAAAAGAAGTATGGATGGAAGGAAATAATAAGTTAATGAATGAAGGAAAGAAGAAAGGAAAAAAGAAAGAAGAAAGAAAGGAAATAATAGAGGAAGGAAGAAAAAAGGAAAGGAACAAAGGAAGGAGAGAGGAAAGAAGGAAGGAAGGTGGAAAGGAGGAAAAGAGGAAGCAAGAAAAAAGGAAAGAGGAAAAAAGGAAAGGGTTGTATGGAGGGTTGAATCAGGAGCATGAAAGGGGAAGGGAGAGAGGAAAGGAGGGGAGAGGAGGGAAGAGAAAAGGAAAGAAAAGAGGAGAGGAAAGGTCAAAGAAAATATGAAAGAAAGAGCAAGTGAAGCTCTCTTTTCATTTATATGAGGGCATGCATTGAGCAATTAATTCATCTGGCTAATCTATTAGTTCTTTGTTAAATATAATAGTCTTTGGATCTTCATATTCACAATAAATTCTTTGAATTCTACTAGAAGTTCAGTTGCAGCCAAAAGCCATTTCAGATATTTTTTTCTTATTCCTGTTTATTATCACCTAAATTTACATTTTTATATCCATATTAAAGAGTTAAAACATAAATCCTTCTGCATACTAAGGGAAACTCCTTGTTCTCTCCATTTCTTCAATGCAGATCATGAAAATATAGCTAAAATAACTTAAAACTCTTCTCAATCCCTTAATAATTAGATATGCACAGAAACAGCGATACCAAATGCTTTACATGACTTTCACATACAAGTGCATTACTTCCAGTTGATCTGATAGTGTAATTAGTTTAATTGTGCCCAAAAATGAAGCTTCATACTCAGAGAAGCTCTTTGGCTTCCAGACTTGTACAGGTGTTGCTGCTTCCTTGAGTTTGAGGAACTAATCATGCTGTTGCTATTAAATATCACCTGTTGAAAATTGAAAGCATAATTGCTTATTCATCCATTCATTCATATGCATCACTCAATTGCTCATTATTTTTTTTTATCAGCTACATAAATAAAACAATTTTATTCCAGAATCTCTAAACACCTTACCAACTAGTTATAGCAATTACAATAAATCTCCCAAGATCAAAAAGGAGAGCATTTCATACAGGTTGTTCTTAATCTTTCCCTCTTTTCTATCTTTGCCAGATATAAAAACCTCAGGAAATTTTGTGCAAAGTTTTTATGAAAGAATGAGATATGAATGTGAAATATGAATGAATGCCTCTTGTTGGGTCCTCTCTGGAGCAGTTTCTGACAGAAATATATCTCTCAACTCCTTCTTTCCCATTAAATTGATTAATAAAGGAAAAAAGTTTCCCACAGTGATGGATATTACTGCTTTATATCACCTATTGAGAAAAAAAATAATGTGCTCAAAACTTGGAACTAAACTATGCCTGTGAAAGTTCAAGGTCACATATTTTATGTAAGGAAGGTATCTAGCTCATGATTTGTTATCCTAAAACAATTTATTTAAAACAAAATTTCCATGACAAGACACTGAAAAAGCATACTATGCTAAGAATCAAAAACTTTGTTCTAGGACTAGTTGCATGACCTTAAGTAATCCTTTTCAACATTCTGAATTTCTACATCTCAATCTATCACACCAGAATAACAGTACCTGACCCTGACAGATAGATCAACAGGATGATAGTAAGGACCAAAGGAGATAAAGTATATGAAAGTGTTTTGAAGGCTGGAAAATGATATGGAAATATAAGATAATATAACAATAACTATTATTATTATGACAACATTTTAATAGGAAATCATTAATACAGCAAAATTCAAATGATCAAAAATACTCCAAAACAATTTTATACTAGCCAGCAGATATTAAATATGATTTTCTTGACTCCATTAAATGATTTTTGTGCTTCTAGAAGCATATCTTAAATTAGAATTTTATGTTAAAATAAATAAGAGGAGATAATGAATATTTAAGAAGGTATTATTCTTTGACATTGCCAAGAACATTTCAGATCCTTTTATGTAGAAGGTGCTGAACTGGATGCTAGAATACAAAGAAGTATAAGACATAATCTATGCTAGTGAGAAGACAGGATAGATTCATAAAAAGTTAAATAGAAATCGAAGGCAGAAATGCTAAAAGGAAATATTTGACAAATGCTATAAATTCTGCAAGAGTTCAGAGGAGAAAATGATAATCTAAGTACTTGGTCACCAATCATGAAAACTGAATAAATTCTTATGAAATTAGTGGGACCAAATTTGGGCTTTTGAAGAAAAGTTAAGGCTAAAGTAATCAAAGAGAAGAGAGTACCAGTTCAGAGAAATAGCTTGATGAAAGGATAGAAGTACTCATAGTTTTTCATGAATGGTGGATAGACCTGTTTGACTAGAAGAGGGGGATGTAAGAGTACAGAATTATAAGGAGCTTTGGAGATGACAGAAGAAGAAACTGAAGATCAGAGAGATTACATGATTTAACAAGGTCACAGGTAGTAAATAGCAAAGGTATTTAAAATCCAAACACAGGTTCTCTGACCCAATCCAGGACTTTTTTCAACTTCCCCACTGTACTACTTCTTTCTCATGTAGGTAGTAATAAAAATAAAAATTTGTAGAAAGTTTAGAATGACCCTGATTATTCCATTCCAGAATTCTCCCTCTTTGAAGTTAATTACAGAGATATATATATTACTGAAACATGTATAAGGGGATTTGAGAGCTGAATTGACTCTCCTTTTCCTTAAATAGCTTTTAAGGTTTTTTAATAAGTGTCTGATAGTTGACTGAATCTCAGTAGAACAGATGTAACTTTTCTTCAGAGCCAGGTATTTGATAAGAACTTATAAGCACTTGGACTTTCAGACATTTCACAAATATTCAAATATATTAAAGCTTACTTATATAAATCAAGAATATAACTTAATAATAACATTAAATTAGCACTAATGCACATAGAATGAAATAAGATATAACATGATGACTCTTTTAGAATCTTATAGGGAATGACTTACTCAATAGGAATTGTGTAGTCTACCAATTCCAAATCATACAGAGAAAAAGATAAAGAAAGAAGATTGGTAGCTTGGCAAGGAAACAGAGAAAAATAGCAAGAAAACTTTCTGGCCACTGATTTACCCACCAGAAAAGAGAGCAGAAACGAAGGGGAGAGCTGTGATTAAACCTTCATTCTGTCCATTAACAAAGAGAATATGTTGTCAGGGGATGGTGGAATGTTAGAGATAGGGGATTTTTAAAAAATGAGAAAGGGATGCTGTTGGAATCCCACCATCTCTGCCAGAAATTGTTGTTGTTGTTTGTTCTTTGTTCTTAAAGAGGACCATGATATCATCTTCCAGAAAGAAAACTATCTCCCCTAAAAGAGCATCAACAATCTGTATGCCTTCCATATTTTCCTGTACTTCTTGTTGAGATGTCCTATTTCTGTTATACTTTGTTATAACAAAATGGTAATATATTGTCATAATCTTGCTTGTTTCTCTCCTTTCTTGCAGGATAAGTTCCAAGAGGCTGGGGTGGGGGGGATTGTTTCTCCAAAACAAAGTCATGTAATACTTGTTGTTGGTGACTCAGTTTAGCCTCTGGTTCCTTATAGTTGTTATTCATCCTTTGTTCTTGAAAATAATCCATGACATCACTTGGGTGGTATCTCGACTTGTGAGTGAACTGGATTTAAGTGAGGCAGAGCTACACAAAGCCCTCAGCCTCTCTCTCTTCTCCAGGAAGCAAGAGTCAAGGTACCTGGCAATGACCCATCAACCTGGTTGAAGCAGGTGCTATGGAACACTTAGAACTTGGTCAGACATTGAGGACAGCAAGGTCCCTCTGTGAGCTGGGTCATGGTCAGTTGCCCTGACTTTTGTCTTGTCACTCGACTTTGAAGATTCTGGAGGAAAGAGTTTTGAGGACTTTGTGCAATTCTACCTCACTTAAATCCAATTTACATACAAGTCAAGACATCACCCTGTGATGTTGTTAGTCTTCTTTGAAAATAAAGGGACAAACAAACAACAACTATGTGCCAAGAACTTTATAAATTTATCTTATTTGATCCTCAAAAAACCCCAGCAAGGTAGGTGTTATTATTACCCCCATTTTACCATTGAGGAAACAGGCACAGAGAGTGCCTGAAGGCAAATTTGAATTCAGGTCTTCCTTATTTTAAGTCCAGTGCTCTATTTGCTATGTCACCCAGCTGCCCAGCCATAACTAGGTTTGCAGGCATTCACCATCATGCATGAGCTACATATATTCCTCTGTATATATTTTTTTTAATCTCCAATGATCCACTTTTGTTTTTTCCCTTCTTTTTGGGGTGGGAGAGTGTTGCAACACTATTGCTAACTTCCCTCCCCTTCAAAAAAAAAAGAAAGCAATTCCTGTAAAAAAAAAATAATGATAGGTGAGCAAAATAAACCTAGGCATTAGACATGTACAAAAATGTGTTTTATTCTGCACCTTCGATCTATTGCCCTTACAAAGTTTTCCAAAGTTGTTTTTCTTTACAATGTTTTTATTACTGCAAAACACTAATTAAAAAAAAAAACCTTCACTAAAAAAAACCTTTTGAAAATAATCTAATTTCACCACAATATGATAAAGAATTCAACTCCCCCTTAAAACTATATACATAGATATATTTATATATTCACAGGAAGCTTCTAAAATGGATTATGAAAAATAAAAAGACACTTTCCTCTGAAACTTAAATTTGGATTCTCATATCCAAACTCAACTTGCATTTCGAGTCAGAGACAAATTATGAGGGATCCCAGTCTTTCTCTGGTTTACTAAAAACCAGAATACTCTGAGTGCTCTGGATGAGCACCTCTTTTCCCATCCTTCCACACTGTCAGAACAAAAGAGACTTCAAAATTCCTTGTCACTTTCCAGTCCTATATTCCCTCTATTGAGCACGATTTATGTATTTACTTCTCTGACAAGATGATAGGGTGATTTGTATGTCTTCCTGGAAAAGGCAGTAAAATGGAAAAGTGAAGGAGAAAGGGAATGTTCAAAAATCCCCTCCTGATTGGTAGTACAAGGCTAGGCTCTGTTTGGAGGCCAACAGAAACAACCGGTATAATGATTTGCTCCACAGTTTGAGGTAAGATTTGGAGACCAAACAGGATAGGATTTAACTCTCAGCAGGTGACAAGAGCCAGAAATTTGAACAAGCTACATTGTTCTCTTTGTTTCTGTGGCAGTAACAGGTTGACAAAAGATTAGTGGAGAGCTTTTAATTTCTTTCAAAAAAAACTTTCATTTTGCTCCCCCATGGCTCCTTTGCTAACTGTGAGGCTGGCCACTTGCAAATGGAAGGAAAGTGCAGGGAGAGTCATATGGTCTATGTTATTTTTTCCTTAATGTTATGGTCTGAAGTTTAAAATTCTTAAGTGTTGTGCAGTAAAAGTATATGTGCTGTCCTGTTTGGGGAAACAGGTCAATAAACTTGTTCCTACTGTTGTTCATAAAAAAAGAAAATCCATTCTCTTTAGTGCTTTCCCATGAAATCCTAGTTTTTCTGTCAGTCATCCTCTCAACATGCAAGAGAGGGTTTTAAAAAGCTATATGTATATGTTACTACAGCACATTATTAAAGGCAATAAATCTTTCAAGTAGGAATTTGTGGTGTGAGCTGTAGTGTCATCATAACAAATATAAGGTAAAAGTATTGCTGTAAATACTTATGTAAGCCCAAATAAAAACTTTAAAGTTACTCTTCTTGTACTGTTAATTTTACTTTCCCCATCATAAACTTCCCACTAGTCTTTGTCAATTTCATGCTGGAAATTAAAGCAAGACCAAAAGGAAAGGGCTTTTAGCATTGTTTCAACTTTCTTACCCTACCCTTACCCACCCAAAAGTAAAAAGAAAAAAGGAATCTGAAAATAGCTTGGAAAGTTATAACTTTTGAGGTGAAGAGAATTATATTAATGAGGAGTTAGTTGCATAGATAATTAAGTGCTGAGTTTCTGATCAATTCTTTTAAAAAGTTAATACCTTTTTTCAAAAGCTAAAAAATGGTAGAATCTGAAATAGGAATCTCTTTATCCAGAGACCATCTGAGAGTATAATACTGAAATTCTGTCATGCTGTCTTTCTTTTTAAAAAAATGTTATTTCTGGGGCAGCTAGATGTCACAGTGCATAGAGCACCAGCCCTGAAGTCAGGAAGACCTGAGTTCAGGTCTAACCTCAGACACTTAACATTCCCTGGCTTTGTGACCCTGGGCAAGTCACTTAATCCCAATTGCCTCAGCAAAAAAAAAAATGTTATTTCTAAAACTGGGACACTGATACATTGTTGGTGGAACTGTGAACGAATCTAACCATTCTGGAGAGCAATTTGGAACTATGCTCAAAAAGTTATCAAACTGTGCATACCCTTTAATCCAGCAGTGTTTCTATTGGGCTTATATCCCAAAGAGATCTTAAAGGAGGGAAAGGGCCCCACATGTGCAAGAATGTTTGTGGCAGCCCTTTTTGTAGTGGCTAGAAACTGGAAACTGAATGGATGCCCATCAATTGGAGAGTGGCTGAATAAATTATGGTATATGAATGTCATGGAATATTATTGTTGTGTAAGAAAGGACCAGCAGGATGATTTCAGAGAGGCCTGGAGAGACTTGCATGAACTGATGCTGAGAGAAGTGAGCAGAACCAGGAGATCATTATACATGGCAACAAGACTGTATGATGATCAATTCTGATGGACATGGATTTCTTCAGCAATGAGATGTTGCAAACTAGTTCCAGTTGTTTAGTGATGAAGAAAGCCATATATACCCAGGGAGAGGCCTGTAGGAACTGAGTGTAGAGCACAACATAGCATTTTCATGCCCTCTATTGATGTTTGCTTGCATTATATTTTCCTTCTCGGGTTTTCTTTTGTTTTCTTTCTTCTTGTAGATCGGATTTTTCTTGTACAGCAAGATTACTGTATAAGTAGGTATACACATATTCGATTTGTCAAGTATTTTATCATAATTTACATGTATTAGACTTCCTGCCATCTAGGGGAGGGGGGAGGGGTAAGGAAGGAAAAATTTGTAACAGAAAGCTTTGCAAGGGTCATTGTTGAAAAATTACCCATGCATATGTTTTGCAAATAAAAAGCTTTAATAAAAAAAATATTACTCCTAGTGAATTATACTCTTTTTCAACTCATAATTAGAGGAAAGAACAGATGGTTAAGACTTTTTATTGTAAAATTATGGGTCCATTAAATAGTAATTTACACATTATTGATTATTTCTTGCAACAGAGAAAGCAGTGCACAGATACTAATAACAACAACAAAAAAATAAACAAAATACTTCTCTTCATTAAACTTTATGTTTCCATCCTCATCACAATCACTGTTTCTAGAGTTGTTCCAAGTCTAATCACAAAGGCTAAATCTTTGTTTTAGGTCCCTCTCACACTGATGGTGTGGATGAAGGTCTATACTGATGAAGTCCTCTGTAACTGGGTGTGCTTGGTGCATTGATAGAATTACTCTCTGGGGCAGGCAGGAAGGGGCACTGAGAAAGATCAATTTAGCCACCTGGTCCTACCCTCATAAAGGTCTCTTCCCTTCCCCACTGTGGGTAGCTCCACCTTATTATGTCCTGTCAGAAATCCAAGTCATGTCCCTGAAATTAAATTTTCCCTATAAATCTGCCCATGGCTCATGCCATCTTTGCTGAATTCCTCTTGGGGTTCAGCTCCCACAGCACTTTGCCTCATGGTGTCTTTCCCTTCACATCTCCCGGAAGCCATATGGTCTCTCTCCTCTTATCTCCTCATTGTGCCACATGGTGTCTCTCCTCTCAACCCCCTACCATGCCTTATGGTGTCTTTCTTCTTATAGCTAACTAACTCTTTTAGTTAGATAATCTCCTCTATGGATTTAGATTGTCAGCTAAGGGCATGCTCTAGTCTCATGAGGTATTTTCTTTTTCCTGATTAATTGTAAGTTCCACTCAGGAACTTGCCTTTTCCATCATTAATTTTTAAAACCTCTTTCCTTGCTCACTATATGCTCCCCCAACTCTGAGTTCAGGGAAGACTAATGCCTCTGGTGTGAAGGCTGCTGAGCCCTTTACAGGGCTGCTTTCCACCTTTGTTGTCCACTTGATCCATCTAATTTTTACCTGTAGTTCCAAGAAGCTGTAGCATGCACAGTGGCCACAGTGGCCACAGTGGCAGATGGGCTAAACTAGGTTGAAGGTAACTAAAGGATCTCAAACCCTATGTTGAGTTAGGAGTTGTCTACTCCAAGTACATAAAGATTTCCCCTGTTGGAATGGGTAGATGAAAACAATTCGTTCCAATGGCCATGAAGGCAGGTGAAGCAAGTGTTGTGGAGAGCTTAGAGCTTGGTTAGACACTGAAGATACCAAAATCATCCACTTTATCTTTAGTCATCACCCATTGTCTTGATCATGTCATGTCACTGGACAGTGGTGGCTTCTGAAGAGAGAGAGACTTTGTACAACTCTCCCTCACTTAAATACAATTTATTCACCAATCAAAAGACAAAAAGATATCACCAGTCCTGGTACTTCTTAATTTTTTCTGTAAGCTCTTCTCCTAAATAAACCTATCTTTTGTCACAGAGAATGACCATTGTGTGTTCTTCACGTGACCAAAGCCCAAAATTTGGTGACAATAACAATCTCCTCATTTGGTGACCAGGAACGGTACTTGGATATACTAAAAATTTATCCTCTTTCAACTATTTTCAGCCATTTTCTCAAAGAAAATGTTGCTCTTCTATACTATTTTTCTCTCTTTATGACCATTTTGATGGAACCACTAAACTGATACTTGAGAATCTTTCTTTTTAAGCTTCAATAGAGACTATAACTGAAGCAAGCTTGTGAATAAATTTCCACTCAGTAAGTGACTAAGCACTAGAATTTGTACTAGGATATTTTTCCTAACCATGTAAAAAGGATAAAGTCTCTTACAAGTGATATTCCATCTCTCTTGTCTCTGTGTTTTTGTTCCTCCTCATCAAGTTTTAGAATCACTAGTTTCTCCCAAAGATCAACTCATTTCCTGCATTTCCTGATTCTTTTCAGTTACAAAATCATTGACTTTTTGGGATAGTCTTAAACTTCAAGACAATTACCATTATAATAAATCCCCCAAAAATGATGAAGTTGTTTAGGATAATGAAGGGAGAAGGAGTTGAAGTCATTCTCTGAAAAGTATGCAGTGTTTGAACTATGGTCCCTGGTGTATCATTTCTAAAAATAGGAGAAAGTGCATGCAATTGCCACTCAAAGAAAGCCAGTCCAAAGAACCATAACTAGGATTTTTAAATCTGGGAAAGTTATAGAAATAATGCTATAGGAGATAGTCTGACATTAGTGCAGTCACATTGGGAAAAGGACATTTTAGGTTTACTCTTAATGCTGTGAAAAAAAAGAAAGGCCCTAGAAGAGAGTTGCCATAGTAGTCTGAGCCTAGTGCCATAGGGGCTGTTCTACAGGTAGAAGATGACAAATTAAATTATGAGGATAGTAGACACTAAAAGGAGGAAGTACCCCTTTCTAGGGAAGAAGAAATCCTTCTACTGTTTGGGAATACTCTGGGTCCAAGTGGCCAGACAATGGGAAAATGCCTTTTTTAATTTCATCACTGAGAATGCTTTCATACTTTGTTTGCAAATCAACACATTATCTCTATTCTCTGCCCCTTTGAAGATTTCTTCAATTGAACTGGTAGGAGATGGAGAGATAAAAGTGCCTGATCAAGGGTATCTTGACCAACTCCCTCTAAATACAAGTTCTATGTGGTTATCATCTATAGTATTATCTAATTGAACCTAAGGGATCTGATACCACAGACAAAATAAAAAAAGAGAGCAGAGTATGTTTTTGTCAAATTTCTGTCCAGGGATCAGGGAAGGTGAAGACCAAGTTAAAGTTATAGAATTTAACAACTAAAAAGTGACCTTGGAAAGAACAGTTTTAGTATATGGACAGAAGACAGATTTGGAAGTTTTGAGGAATATTTGTGGTGATGAAATATAAGCAGCATATACAGACTATTATTTAGATGTTTAGCTAAAAGGGAAGAAGAGTCATAGTCAGTCAGTCAACAAGTCAGTCAATCAGTAGACAACCATGAACTAAGTTGTTACTATGTGCCAGGCATACAGAATGAGAGCCTGAAAATGTCAAGGTTAAAGAAGAGCTCCTGTTCTATCCCTAACCCTAATAGATAGATGTATTTGTAGGTAGAGGGAAGGAAGTTATAGAGAAGGTGATACTAAATGTTAGAAAATAACTTTAATTGATGGAGCAAGGTACTTAGAAAAGATGGAATTTAATGAGATTAAGATAACAAATGAAATATTTAGCCCTAAAAAAAGGGATCAAATTAGGTGGTTATTGGTCAGGTTGTTAAAATATAAGGACATTTAAAAAAAATTTCTGCAAGCATTGAAGAGTTATTGTTTCATAGGCTGCCAGACAATGGATGTTCTCAATGAAATCTATGACCTTTCAAAAGAGATTAGTAGTAACTCATGAAATTAAAACCAAATTAATTAAGAATGCAAATTGTTTAAGTTACAACATGCTGTTGAATGAGCAGCATATTGATTTGGTCCATTGATACATACATTTTGGCATTTTAGGTACTACAGATACAAAGTGAACTGAAGAGGAAGACTTTGGATTAGATTGCATTTGGACAATTGCTCAGGATTTACAATGATTTCAAGTTTTGACAAGAGTCAAAAATTCATCTCTTTAATTTCAATATTTTTCTGATGATGCTACATGGCTAAAAGCCATGAAACATCAACATTTAGAAATAAAATCAAATCAAAGAGAATCAAAATCACAGGTAATCTAAGAGAAATGGAAAACATATAATATTTCCTATGTGACAGGGAAAATATGATAGGTTGAAGCAATTTTACCAGTGGTGATTTGCACGCAAGAAATATCATTTTAAAAAATCATTGAAGACACACAAAAGTGGTCCAATTGTATAGTGAGAACAAGGGGAGGATGGTCCAAAAATATACACAAAATATTAAAAGAACCATAGGAGGTTCATGAATAATGAATTGTACAAAATGAGAAGACACAGATGTGTTGTGACCACCTTTGGTGATGGGAGTTGCCATAATGATATATTCTCATGCCTTTAACCAAGTAGGGCATCATGTATTCCTTTCTTGAGTAAGTGTAGATATGGGGTAGGGGAAGTGCTAGTGCCAGCTCAGGTTGACAGAAAAAAGCCAGTAGATAATTTTCATTGTGAATATTTATACCTTCAACATTATTTCAGTGATGGCTAGCAAATGAAACAAAACTGTTTGTTAATAACAATAATTGTAATGATTAGAGTACATTTAAATAATTTCATTCATTCAAGATAAAGAGGGACACTGTAGAAAGTCAAAAAGTCAGAACTAAATAACTTGCTCCAAATGTTTAAGTGCTTTTTAATGCTTTCCATCAGTGGAGAGTCTAGTATTAGATTGAACTGCAATCCTCACAAAGTAGAATTGTACTCTGTAAGTAGGTAAAAGACTTCTAGTTTATCATTTTAAAATCTATATGTACTTTGAGAATTTAGTTAACTACATTCTAAGTCAGAAAGCCTATAAAAATTGACCTTCACTATGTCTTTTTATAAAAAGGTATCCTGAAACTCTACCAGTCACTATAGAATAGATGACTTTTATATTGAATTGCATTGCCCTGGAGGTTAAAGTTTGAGTCCTGTAATTTTTCTAAAAGGTTCTGAGCAATTATATTAAGTAATATAATTTTCCAGGGTCAACACAAAGAATATTTTATGAATCAAAGAAATGAAGGAAATGTGCTTAAGTTTTGAAATTTATAACACATCTTTTCTCAAACAATATGTTATATATTAGATACACATATATTTACCACATATACATATATGTATATATACATGTTTATAAACATACAAACAGATATACAAATATACACACACATCTCTCTCTCTCTCTCAGAGTTTATCAGATACCTCTGTGGAGACAACTGTTCTTAAGAGTTCCAAGAACTTAAGTGAATTGCATTAAGTAGATTATAAAATAAGGACACAAATACTCACATAAGATATTAATAAGTGTGATAGAAGGTGCCCTGCATAAATCCAAATAGCAGTAGAATTACTTATTGAAGATAAGGTTCTCCAAACATTACTTTTTCCAAATCACATAATTTCAGAATTTGAAAGTTATAAGGAATGTTAGCACTCACCTGGTCCAGCTCATATATACATATATATATATATATATATATATATATATATATAGTAATACCACTTATAGCATACCTAACAGTTTCTGCCTGAAGACCTCAAAGGAGTAAGAGCCAAGGACCTCTCCAATCCTTCCCAAAAAAGCTTCCCAAAACCAAGCTTAAATTGACCTCTGAAATTTATATCTATTGTTTCTGGTTCTGATTCTAGAACTAAGGAGACAAGTTTTTCTCTGTTCCACTATAGCCCATATTATATATGTATATCATGGATTCTACTATTTTCCTTCCTCTTGGAGCTTTTCAGATTATTTATGTCCTTTCAAAATCTGGCTCACAGATTTAAATGTGATTCCCCATATATGATCTGTCTTGGAAAGGATACAGTGCTTATTCACAGAAGTTATATCTCTCCCATTTATTTATTTATTCTCAGTAGTAATTTATTTTCCAATTTCATGTAAAGATAGTTTTCAACATTAAATTATGTGAGATTTTGAGTTCCAAATTTTTTATTCTTCCTTTCTTTACCTCCTACTTACCCAAGACAGCAAGCAATCTGATAGAAATTATCTCTCTCAATGCAGCTCAAGGTCATATTAACTTTTTTGGCTGCCAATATATTGACTCATAATATTGGAGTCTTCCAATACCTCAAACTCTTCAGTCAAATCTATAGTAATAAAAAAGAAATTGGTCTAATTATGCATTGGGAAAAACAAAGTAAATAATATATATTAAGCAGACTATGAAATGCAGGAATAGAAATTGATAGATAATACTTTGGGTGTATGTGTATGTGTGTGTGTGTGTACAATTGATTGCATATTCATAGACATATATAGTCCTTTAAGTATTAAGTGTATATATATATATGTATATGTGTACAAATATGAAGATATAATTTGAATTACTTTAATTTTTTTCAAATTTTTAAATAAACATCTAATTTGGTTTTATTATGGGTGTGTATGTGTGTGTATGTGTGTGTGTATGTGTGTGTGTATGTGTGTTTTGAAGACTGAATATGTGCCCCCAAATATGATGAAAAGATTAACTTAAACTTTAATTTATTCAATCTGATAATAATAAATATAAAGAAATATACTATTAAATTTAAAATTAAAGTTAATTACATAATTAAAAGATTGTATATGTGGCATGAAAAGATCTACTCCCAAACTTCTCATGGTAACAAAAGATCAACTTAAAAAAAATTTTGTTGTTTGTTTTTCAATTATTTCATTCATGTCTGACTCATTATGATCCCATTTTGGTATTTTCTTGGCAAAGATACTGGAATGGTTTGCCATTTCCTTCTCCAGTTCATTTTACAGAATGAGGAACTGAGGCATGCAGGGTTAAGCAATTTGTCCAGAATTACATAGCTATTAAGTGTCTGAGGCCAAATTTGAACTCACAAAAATGAGTCTTTTTATTGATTCAGGCCTGGCAGTCTATCTAGCTGCCCTCTTTTTAATATTAATGTTATGTTAAACAATGACTAGCACATGGTAAATTTTTATTAAATTTTAGTTGACTAGTTGACATATATCACATGGCTACAAATTATGAAACAACATAAATTTGGGCGAATCAAATTCAGAAGAATCAAAGATTCTTCTAAGATTAATCAAAAATCAAGACCCAAAATGCTATGAAAAGATGCAAGGTAGCAGTGGGAGTTATACACAGGCTCTATTAGGTTACCAATAATGACTTTTGTGCAAAATTTATTCTAAAAGACTATTGGAAGTCTGGTCATCTTTATGAAAACTAGTTCTTCTTGGCTATGGACTTTTTTAATGAAAAGGATTAGGGAGAAAAGGGCAATTGGGATGCTGTAGACATCTAGTACAAGAAAACCAGGATCAGAGGATGAAGAGGTTGTTGAGACATGGTGAAGAAAGTCTGGAGAATCAGAAGTAGAGCTTAGAGGGAAAATTCAATTCAATTCAACAACTATTTTTTGAACATCTGTCATTTGGAAGACCCTATATGAGGTGCTGTGCATACAAAGTAAAATACTACATTAATCTTTTTTTTCAAGGGATATATAACCTTGTGGGAGAGGGAAAGTGAGTGAGGCAAGTATACAAATAGGTACTATACCAAGGAAATTTTATATATTCAAGGCAGTGACCCAATCCAATATATTATGAGAAACCTAACATTTAGGGAAGGACAGTGGAATTTTTATGGAAAGGGTAGCACCTTAGTTGTATTTTTAAGGATGAGAGGGAATTTGACTGGTGAAAATGGGAGAAAGGAGGAGGGGATACATGAGCAATGATAAAGGGAAAGGTGAATGCCAGATCAAAACCTGAAGAAAAAGTAGTTCAGTTCAATTGAAACAATTTAGTTATCAGATTACATTGATAGTTACTCCCTGGGGAGTTTCATCCTCACTCTAGTAGTTTATGCATGCCCACTGCCTGGAAGAACTTTTTATGGTTTCTCAGAAAGTCAGGGACTTTCTACTTCTCACGTCCACTTCTCTGTTAGAGAGTAATCCTAACTCATTGTCAATGGATGTCCTTAATTAATACTTAGCTCTGAACCCCCACCCACTGGTGAAATCCTACCTCCTTTCAGACCTATTTTCATTATATATGCTAGTCATTGTATAATGGATTTGACATTCTACTGGTATGGGGTTGGATTTCATTGGCAGGAAAAATGAAATATAAGATATTTTCTACTCGAGGCATATTTTGTTTGGCACTAAACAGCCAGAAAATCAGAGACACATACTAATTCAATAACATTGTATGCTCATGATCAGGGAAAAAAAGGTTTTAAGAAGACAATTCAGGTTTTGATGTGAAGAATGGGTCTAGTGATTGAAAGAGTTTATATGAAAGGAATTATTTGGAAGGTCTTGGAACAGTATCCACAAAAATTAGAATAGAGATGATGGACATGGACAAGGATCAATGCAATAAACTTTTTATATGTGCACCTGTCAGCTCAGCTAAGATGACAGGAAAAGATAATGATGAGTGTTGGAGGGGATATGGGAAAACTGGAACATTAATACATTGTTGGTGGAGTTATGAATTCGTCCAACCATTCTAGAGAGCAATTTGGAACTATGCTCAAAGGACTATCAAACTGGGCACACCCTTTGATCCAGCAGTGTCTCTACTGGGCCTATATCCCAATGAGATCATAAAAAAGGGAAAAAGATCTATATAAGCAAAAATATTAGTAGCAGCCCTTTTTGTAGTGGCAAGGAACTGGAAATTGAGTGGATCAGTTGGAGAATGATTGAATATGGTATATGAATGTTATGTAATATCATTGTTCTATAAGAAATGATCAGAAGAATGATTTCAGAAGGGCCTGAAAAGATTTACATGAACTGATGTGAAGTGAGTAGAACCAAGAGAACACTGTACATAGCAACAACAAGATTATACGATGATCATTTCTGATGGACATGGTTCTTTTTTTTAACAATGACATGATTCAGATCAGTTCCAATGGTCTTGTGATGGAGAGAGTCATCTGCACCCACAGAAAGGACTGCTGGGACTGAGTGTGGATCACAAAATTTTCATTTTTTATTTTTGTTGTTTGATTGCTTTTTGTTTTCTCTCTTTTTTTTTCTTTTTCTTTTTGATCTGATTTTTCTTGTGCAATATAATTGTGGAAATATCGTATAGAAGAATTGTACATGGTTAACATATGTTGGATTACTTGCCATCTAAGAAAGGAAATGGGGAGAATGGATGTAGAAAAAAAATTGAAACATAAGATTTTGCAAGGTTGAATGTTGAAAACTATGCATATATTTTGAAAATAAAAAGCTTTTAAAAAACAAAATGCTTTGGAAAAGAAAAAAATTGTTGTGGTAGAATGAATGAAATTTGCATATTAATGTATGTAAGGGATGAGGGGGGAAAAGAGTTAAAGATCTTAAAGAGTTAAAAATTTAAGCTTCAGTTCTATTTGATGGGAAATGAAGGCCCAATTCTATTACCAGAAATGTTGAAGACTTGAGAATGCACTGATTTGAGGAAAGAAAATGAATGGTGTTTTATGTATATTGAATTTAAAGTACCATCTAAGAGACGACATCTAATGGGAGGAGATTAAGAGGGAAATAAGCACCCACTATATGCCAGGTACTGTGCTAAGTGCTTTATAAATATTTTCTAATTTGATTTAATAGGCAGTTAGAAATGAAGGACTGGATTTCATAAGAAAGAACAGACTTGCCGATATATTTAGAACTAATCTCAAAAGAAGGGATAGATGAAATATGAGAAATTAATTAAATTGTTGATAGAAAGATTTGTACAGCTCTTTGAGGTTGATAAAGTATTTCCTTATAATACCTCTATGAAGTAGTGCAAATATTATTATCTAACTTTTATAAATGAGGAAACAGGCTGAGTTGAAGTGACTTGGACAATATCACAATGCTGGCAAAATTTCTACTCAGAGTAGTTATAGCAACAATAATAATGATAATAGCTAAAAATTATATCAGGTGTTTTACAGATATTATCTCATATGATCCTCACAACAAACCTGGGTGAGGTTATGATCCCCAATTTATAGTCAAAGAAACTGAGACAAAATAATTTAAGTGACTTGCCTTTAGTCATATAGCTTTGAATCCAAATTTTTCTGACTATAAACCCAATCCGCTATCCACTTAAAAATTTAGTTGCTTCAAAACCTAAATATCTTAATCCCTATTTTCAATGCCTTCTGAAATTAATTCAAAGTAGGGTGGCAGAGTGACTGGTTCATAGTAGGCACTTAATAAATGTTTATTGCATTGGGAAAGAGGTAGCTTTAGCTGTAAATCCCATCACAAGTCTTTCTATCTTGTTTAAATGTTTTTCTCTGTTACTTGATATTGCTAATAAATTACACAGTCATTAATGACTTTGAACCTATAAATGCATTGTTTTGATTGAGAGTGGGGAATCTCACCCATGAGAGAAGATATTACCTTGGTTTTATAGTTTCATTTCAGGATAGGGGTGATCCAATTAACCAGAGAGTTTCTGCAATGTGGGTAATTTACTGAGATCATTCCAGAGAGCACTAGACTATGTATGTGTGGAGAGAGAAAGAGGCAAAGAGTGAGAGAGAAACAAACAGAGAAAAACATAGAGACAAAAAGAAAAAGACAGAGACACAGAAATAGAAATATATATATATATATATATGTATATATATACATATATATAGAGAGAGAGAGATAAAGGAGAGAGAGAGAGAGAGAGAGAGAGAGAGAGAGAGAGAGGGAAAGAGAAAGAGACAAAATCAGAGACAGAGAAAGAGAATAAATAAGGGTAAATCAATAAAGAGGCATAGAAGCACACATCCATACCTCACATTATTATATATAGCCCATAAATGGTACTTAATAAATGCTTACTAGCTATTTGGCTCAGGAAAAAAATTGCAAAATTGTGATTTCACTGTTGGAAGGGACCTGAGAAACCATTTAATCTAACAAGTACTGTATATGCAACATATAAAACCATTGTTGGTAGATTTCTAATGAGCCTCTAGAGTTGATCTCTTACATTTTTGGAGAGTTCTTGCTGGGATATTTATCAAGCCTAAAGCTGCCACTCACTATCCTAGTTCTGAAAATTAATTATCTGTGGTTATTGTATGGTTATCTGTGAGCTAATTTGCTCACAACATGTTGCAGTGGAAAGACATGGATTTGTAAAGTCCTAATTTTGCTACTTAGTACCTATGTGATCCTAAACAAATCATTTGACATCTCTGAGCTTCAGTTTATTCTCCTGTAAAATGAAGAGATTGAAAGAGTGAATCTCTGAATTCCTTTCTGACTCTAAATATATAAATTATATGTATCAGATTTCCCCACACCTACCCACAGAATCAGAAGATTTCAGAGTAGGGAGGAGTCTATAACTCATATTAAAAAATCCCCCCAAAACCCAAACTTTTATTTTTCATTTGGGACCCTCCCTAATTTCATCCTATCCAAGAAGGTAGCGTGACATTGTGGGAAGAGTATTGAACTAAAAGTCAGAAGCCAAGGATTCTGATCATGAATCTTCCATTTTAAATATATTCTAGACTATTCACTTTTCCTCAACTCCTGTCTCCTGTCTCCTAGCAAACTCATTACCTCTGTTTTTATTTTCCAACATTGGAAGTTGTCAAGATGAATCCCTTAGAACATTTAGGGACTTTAGCGTTCTAGTAAGAACATTAATATCATAGATAACCAAAAGGTGAGCAGCTAGGTGGCACAGTACATAGAGTTCTGGATCTGAAGTCAGGAAGACATTTTTCTGTGTTCAAATCTGACTTTCAGATGTTCATTAGTTGTGTGAACTTCATAAGTCACTTAATCCTGTTTGCTTTATTTCCTCATCTATGAAATGAGCTGGAGAAGGAAATGGTAAACCACCCAGTATCTTTACCAAAAAAATGAAAACATGAAGTCATGAACAATTGGATACAACTAAAAAAGGATCAAATAATGAGATTCAGTCTCGGGAGAGAGAACTATGAAGTCAGAAACTGTTTGATAAACTGGTAAAATAAGGAAAGATTGAGGGGAAAGGCAAGCCAATCAATCAAGTGCTTCTCATGTGTTAGACTCTGGGTTAAGTGCAGAAGAAAAAAAGACCAAGCAGTGCTGCCTTCAAGAGTCTACATTCTAATGAAGAAAGAAGAATATAAATGACTGATTACACAAATGCTATATGCAAAATAAGTAGAAGGCCTTCTGAGAGGGGGAAACATTAGTGACTGGGGGAACTAGGAAAGTCCCCTTGTCAAAAGTGAAATTTGCTGTCACATTAAGACTGAAATAATAAGTTTAGTTAAAAAAAAAGATTGAAGAAATGAAAGGTGTGGGACTATCAGGAACTTATGATTAAGAGATTTTGAGAATTCAACATCTTGGAGTTTGGGTAGTTTAAAATTATTACAAAATCCTAAGTATGATTGTGGTGGTAGATGGCTGAAGTGGAGGTCATTGGAGCTGACTGGGAATTATGTAATCTAGGATATAAAAAGCAAAGAAGCCAGAAAAAAGCATATAAACAGGAAGAAAAAAAATTTAAACAAGAATATAGCTTTATGGAAGTATATTTATAAACACTAATAATTTCATCAATGTACAAGTATTTTATTTTACATTCTAGGCACTGTGCTAAGTGCTGAGTATTTAGGGAAAAGAAACAGAGACAGGAGACAGAGACAGAGAAAGAGAGAGAGAGAAACAGAGAGAGACAGAGACAAAGAGACACAAAGGGAGGGAGAGAGGGAAGAAGGGATGAATGGAGGGGAAAAAGAGAGAAAACAAAAAAGAAATAAGAAAAATAAAGAGAAAGAAAAAAGGAAGGAAATGGAGGGAGGAAAGGAAGGAAAGAAGGGAGGGAGGAAAGGAAGGAAAGAAGGGAGGAAGGAAAAAAGAAGAAAGGAAGGATTACTGTTTGTCCTTTGTTCTGGAAGAGGCCCAATGATATCAATAGGTTGATGTTTTGATTCGAAAACAAATTAGATTTAAATGAGGCAAAGCTGTGCAGTAGCATTATCACTCTCTTCTAGAGCCATCAGAATTCAGTGACAAGATAGGTCAAGATAGTTTGGTGATAGTTCCATTTGCAATGGGAACTCTTTGAGACAAGGTCTTTCCCAGGTTTCAGTTGTCTGAGGTACTGTCCATTCATTTTTAAAAACTAGCTAAGAATTCAGGGAAATGATGGGTTTTCTCAACAGAGAACAAGAGAACAAGAACAAATAATGTGCATTCTCAAAAGAATCAGTCTGGGAGGGGAAGACCCCTAGAGTTTTGGGCCAGAACAAAAGCAATTACTATTTCCACTCCCTTTGAGGCATCAAAACCCAAAGAATGCACAAATAAGGTTTGGAATGAGGCCTATCATTAGATAATCAGTGAAAGCTAGAGTGATATGGGCTGGAAGGAAAGAAGGAAGGAAGGAAGGGAGGAAGGAAGGAAGGAAGGAAGGAAGGAAGGAAGGAAGGAAGGAAGGAAAGAGGGAAGGAAAGAAGGAAGGAAGGAAGGAAGGAAGAAAGAAAGGAAAGAGGGAAAGAAGGAAAGAAGGAAGAAAGGAAAGAGGGAAGGAAGGAAAGAAGGAAGGAAGGAGGAAAGGAAGGAGAGAAGGAGGGAAGAAGGGAAGGAAGAAAAGAAGGTAGGAAGGATGAATCTTTTTCTTCAAAGAACTTACATTCTATTGAATGGGAGAAAGTATAACTGTATAAGTACATAATACAATTAGGACAATGACTCTTTAAGAATGAAGCACATGGGGCAGTTAGTAGATAGAAGTCAGGAGGACCTGAGTTCAAATATGATCTCAGACACTTAACACCTCCAAGCTATGTGCCCCTGGGTAAGTCACTTAACCCCAACTGCTTCAGCAAAAAAAAAAAAAAAAAAAAAAGGAAGCACATGAAGATTCTGAGCATTAATTTTAAATTCACATTTTTATGCTGTATTACAACTGAAACAACATTACAGGAACACTGGACTCCTGTGGAGGAATTTAAGTAGATGAGTATCTAGATGATGAGTTTTCAGCTATTTGAACTCTCTCATTCATGGTTGAAATTCAGACATTGGGAAATGGCCTTAAAAGTGATTCCAATTGCTTAGTTCTTGTGTTGTCTTACTATAAAAGAAGAAAGGGTGTCATTTTAGCCACCTGTGAATAGACATCCTACTTTGAGCACATTTGAAGCTATATTCTACTCCTATTGACAAAAAGACTTCATATTTGCTAAAATTGCTAGACTGCAGAGGACTTGGGGGGTGGGGATAAGGCTCTAGAGCAGACACTGTGTCTGGGAATAGATGGGAAGGGATTAAAAGGGATTTTTCCATAAAGAATGGGAGAACAGCCAAGGATTTGGACATTTGAGTTCCCATTAGCCAATTAATCTCCTACTGTGAAACTTAATTTACTTAACCTTCCTAGGAATACTCCAGCTCCAATCAGGTGACCAGAATATTTTAAAAGTTTCACAGTTTTCTAAAGATTATTAAAGTAGCAAAGAATTGAGATCAATCGATCAAAACACATTTATTAAACATTTACTATGTTTATGTTAATCTCTGGTCTAAGACTTGGTGAGGATGCTTCTGGAAGTATATGATTGAAGGGCTGTCTTTTACCTCCTTACTTCAGAGTATTCACAGGCATTCTATGATTATTCTTGTGAATTTCCTTCATAATGATAAAAAGCCTTTTAACTGACTGATGAACCAGAACTGAGGAGGTGATAAGATCCTGGGTTACCAGGTAGGGTTGGCAGAGAGAGCCTAAAGTACTGATAAAATTACTCCCTGAGGCAAGCAAGGAAGGGCACTGATGGGGATCAGTTCAATTTTATATCCCCACACTCTGTGGAGGTTGGGGGTAGTGCCGTCTGGCTGTGAACCTCCAGAAATTCAAGTTATGTCAAACCCCTGAGGTTAAATTTTCCCCATAAATCTGTCCCAGGATTCATGCCATATTTGGTGAAGCCCTTTAAGTTAAGCCTGCCATGTCACTCTGCCTTGTGGTATCTTTTTCCATCCCACATGCCATGTGATATCTTTCCTCTCATCATCCCAACATACCTCATGGTTTCTTTCTTCTTATAGCTAACTCTTTCAGAGTGTTATATTCTTTTAGCACCTTCTGGAGTACACTGCTTCTCCTGGTTAATGTGAGTTTCACTAGGGAATTTGTCTTTTCCATTGTTAACTGTTAAAACACCTTTCCTTGCTAACTACATGCTCTTCCAACTCTATTTCACATTTACCATTCTTGGTATGTCTCTTGTATCTCTTCATTTTGTTTGTAACCTCTTATCTTAAGTAGACCTGTCTTTTGGCAATTTAGAATGGCCATTGTGAATTCTTCATATGACCAAACCCCAACAATTGCTCTCTTAAATTTTATCATCTGGTGCTTGAGTCTCAAATACATCATTTGAAAGTAGCAATTGCTATCCTGAAGATATCAGAGGCACTATTGCATATCTCTATCTCTGTCTCTGTGTCTTTCTCTGTCTCTCTCTCTGCTTCCCTTCCTCCCTTCCTCTTCACACTCTCCCTCTCAATTTATCTGCTTGTCTGTCTCTCTCATAGTTTTTGAGTTAGGATGATGAAATACTATAAATCTCTAAGAGAAATCTGTGGGCAACTACCACCTTGTTACCATCTGACTATAATTGCATGGTATTGTTGTTTCTTCTTTTATATCTTGGATAAATGCAAATTGAAGATGACCTGTGAGCTTCGAAAGGTCAGAAGAGCCAGTGAAGATCCAGCAACTAAAGTGCCTGGCAGAGTGAGCCTGCTGGTAGCCATCTCAGTTGAGTAGTCTGAGAATCCATCACAGCTCTGGGAGCAACTTGTTTGGCCCTATAGTGAGTGAATCTAACCAAAAGCTGATTGTCTTGCAAGCAAAGGAGCCATTCAATTTTTTAGCTATCACGCCAAAAATGACTTGGTTGGAAGAAAATGTTTATAGTGACCACTTGAAGTTTGAATCCATTCTCTTAAAGGACTGAAATCTCTAGTTCAAGGAAAGAGGATATATTTGTCCTTCTATCCTCACTATATTTTCTCAGTGAATATCCCTTTTAAAAAGTTAATTGATGTTAATTATTTATCAAAGAGATATCAACTCATCAAAATGCTACTGGAATTCAAATCACTGGTTAGATGACACTGTGGAAATTGCAACTGTCCAATTATTATTGGGGCGAATATATCAGATGAGGCTCAAGAACAAATAGAGAAATGCAACAATAGTTCCCCTACAATGTTCTATAAGCATTTAAAAAAAGCTTCATCCATTAGCCTCAGATGCAGAAAGTCCATAATCAGGTTCTTGCTTGATTCATGGCAGGGGACCATAAAAAGTGGGATCTAGTGAAAAGTCAGGAATGCTGGGGTTTTTCCTATGTCAGCCAACAGAACTCTGGTCCAGGTCTCTGATCATATCTGATCTCAGCATACCCATTACAGGGTGAGTGAAATTACCAGTTCAGTAAGGAGTGGACTCACATTTCCCCTCATTTCTTCCTCTCTGATGTTGACCACCATTCCTGCTTCTGTCTCAACATTATGTCATTCTTTTCCTTGTTCCCCTAGCCCAAAGCCCTTTTAACTCCTTGAAAGGACTGGAGGGAGGAAGAATAGTATTAGGAGTCATTATATGTTGAATAGAAATGATGATGATGATGATGATATTCATACAATCCAACCTCACAGGGTTATGGGGAGAATCAAGTCAGTTAAAGTATATAGAAACTGTGAGGAACTTTGTATATGTAAGCTATTATTTCCCCTACATACTTAAAATTTAGGAAGCTTTTAGATCCTAACAGAGATATAATATAAAAATCATGGATTCTCTCCCTCCCATCTCCACCAATGTAAGCATCTCGAATCAGAAAGAACTATTGATCAATTTTCTTCTGCCTGCTTTCATATACTCTTTTGTCAGCACAGCTCATATAGCTGACAAATAAGCCTAAGTGATATGGTTAACAAATAAGCCCCAAGAGAATTTTAGGAACTAGAAGCCTTGTGGGCTGGTCAGGATGCTATTGGAAGAAAATATACTTCAAACCCATTGAAGTTAGGAAACTTTAGTCATTCAGTGGTCTTGGGTTATCCATGCAAGTTTATGAACATGAAAGCAATTTGAGTTAGCTACTGACCACATAATGAAGAAAGAACACTGCCTTAAGTAGACAAATGACATGGTCAAACTTGGAAGCACATTGATACTGTTTAGTATGCAGTATACCTTACTGGCTTCTAATGGCAGAATGGCCACTTTCGAATTTATTGTATACATTAATTTGATTGTGCAGTGATATATTTGTCAGACAAATTACTGCAGCTCTAATTAAAAGGCAGTCCTAAAGCCACCTGACTGCTGATTTACATTCATTTTATTTGATTCTGATATATTTGCGGAGATAAATTAGTTCTAATTTGGAAGTAATAAAATTTAAGGGCTCTGAAACCACAAGGTTAATTGATCATGAATGAATAGGAAAAAACAACCACATACATGCCTAAATAAAATAATCTGTAGAGAACTAAGGTGTAGGTTCAGTAAACCAAAGACTGATTTTCTAATTCCTTTTGTATTAATGATCTAAGGGATGTCCTCAGGCAGAGTCAAACCGGATGTTACAACTCCCTCATCAGAAAATGAGTAATACTGATTTATTCTGGACTACTGTGAAGACAAACCAGTGGGAAAAGAATACTTTTAGCATGTATGATGATAGGTAATGATTGCAAATGAAGTGGTATTTTCTTCACAAAAGTAGCATATTATCATAAATCCTCAGGCAAATATATTTTGGGTTGTTTGTTGTAAAGTTAGGGCAAATATGTATTTAATTGTATATTTCTGCTTGTGTGAGTAAAAAGGACACGCAGACCACCAATCACAATAGAAATGCAAATATAGCTAGTTAGAGGTTATAATCTGCTAACAATACCAATTTGCTCACTAAACATGGGCCACTGTTTCAGTTAAAAAAATATTGAATGGGCTGAGGTAGGGAGACTATCCATTGATTATAAATTTGTAATTTCTCTTTCAGTTCTTGTTGAGTTTTTCTTTTACACAAATTAGGATTCCAGAAAGGTTCAGTGATTTTCTCAAAATTATATGGTAGAATTTAAATTCAGATTTCCTGACTATAAGCCCAGAGTTTGTTCTCTAGCATCATACTTCCTCATAGAACACAAAAGGTCAGAGCTGTAGTGCAAAATTTCCCTGCTTTATTCTTCAGTAAGGTCAAACCTGGAGTGCTACCCTCTTCATAAGCTTTTTTTCTTATTCCCTTCATTGTTAGTGAACAAATTTCTTCAAATAGCCTAATATTTACTTAATTATCTGTTTTTTTTTGTTTTTGTTTCTTTTGTTGTCTATCACACTGCATTACTTAATGTTTATTTATTTGAATTGAATTGAATCTTAGATTCTCTTTATCTATATCCACTTTTATTTATTTTTGTTGGCCTTTCATACATAAATCTACCTGATTTACTTAATTCATGTTTGAACCAGTGTCTAATCTCAATAATTACAGCCTCTAGGAAAAATAAATTCAATAAATATAATGCTCAAGGGATAAAGTGACACTTCTTATTTTTTTCTTAAAATTAACTTCTAATCTTACTCTCAAATGATTTGGCTCAAAGAGAAAATAACATACACATTCAGTTGGTCAGGGAATTCTATCTTACTGTATAAGGAAGTAGAGTGGATCTGATAGAAGAGAGGGCAGATTGGGAGAGGCAGTGAGGAGAGGCAAAACACTGATAAAGAGAGAAGGGATGAAAAGAGAGATAAAAGTACAAAAAGGGGGAAAATTAAATAGAAAGAAATATATAGTTAGTTATCATAACCATGAATATTAATGGTATTAACTCTCGCATAAAACAGAAGCTGATAGCAAAGTGGATTAAAAACCAGAATTCTACTTTATGCTGTTTACAAGAAACACAGGGAGATACACATAAAAGTAAAAGGTTGCAGCAGAATCTATTATGCTTCAGCTGAAGTTAAAAAAAAGCAGTGGTAATAATCTTGATCTCACTTAAGGCAAAAGCAAAAATAGGTTTAATTAAAAGAGACAAGGAAGAAAACTTTACCTTGCTAAAAAGTACCATAGACGTTGAAGCATTATCAATACTAAACATATATACAACAAGTAGTATAACATCCAAATTCTTAGAGTACTTAAGTGAATTACAGAAAGAAGTATTAAAATTATACTACTGAGGGACCTCAAAATCCCCTTCTCAGAACAAGATAAATCTAACCACAAAACAAACAAGAAAGAAGTTAAGAAAGTAAATAGAATTTTGGAAAAGTTAAATATGATAGAACTCTGGAGAAAACTAGAAGGAGATAGAAAGGAGTATATTTTATCCAGGCAGTATATGACACCTACACAAAAGTTGACTAAGTATTAGGGCATAAAAACCTCCTGATCAAATGCAGAAAGAAACAGATATTAAAGGCATCCTTTTCAAATCATGACGCAAAAAAATATTTGTAATAAAAGGCCATTGAAAGATAGATTAAAAATTAATTGGAAACTAAATAATCTAATCCTAAAGAATGAGTGGGCCAAGCAATAATCATAAAAATAATCAATATATTAATCAAAGAGAATAATAATAATGAGGCAACATACCAAAATTTGTGAGATGCAACCAAAGTGATACTTAGGGGAAATTTATATCTCTAAATACTTACATGAATAAAATAGAGAAAGGACAGACCAAAGAACTGGCAATACAATTAAAAAAGCTAGAAAAAGAATAGATCAAAAATCTCCAAATTAAAGACCAAATTAGAAATTCTGAGAATCAAAAGAGAGATTATAACATTGAAAGTAAGAAACTACTGAACTAATAAATAAAACAAAGAGCTGGTTTTATGAAAAAAACAAAACAAAAACAAAAACAAAAAAATTGGATAAACCTTTGGTTAATTTAATTTAAAAAAATAAGAAAACCAAAGTACCAGTATCAAAAATGAAAAAGGGAGTATTCACTACCAATGAAGAAGTTAAAGCAACACGTAGGAGCTATTTTGTCCAATTTTGTGACAATAAATCTGAAAATCTAAGTGAAATGGTTACATAGTAACAGCAACATTGTGAGATGATCAACTATGACTTAGTTCTCAGCAATATTGTGATCTAAGACAATTCCAAAAGACTAATGATGGAAAAGGCTATTCCTAACAACAGAAAGAACTATGGATTCTGAATGCAAATCAAAACATATTATTTTCACTTTTGTGTGTGACTTTTTTCCTTTTGTTTTGTTTCTTCTTTTACAACATGACATGTGGAAATATGTTCTTCATGATTGCACATGTATAATCTATATCAGATTGCTGGATGTCTTGGGGAGGTAGGATTGAAAGAAGAAGGGTGAGAGGGAGAAAAAATATGAAACTCAAAATCTTATTTTAAAAAGATAGTTGAAAAGTATCTTTTTATGCAATTTGAAAGAAATAAAATACTATTTCCAAAAAAATAACTTTTTATAATGTTTTGTATGATTGCACATCTATAATATATATGAAATTGATTCTCAAGTGAGGGAGATTGAGAGGGAGACAATGTGGAACTCAAAATTTTTTTAAATGAATGTTAAAAAGGTTTATTTTTACATGTAATTGAGAAAAAATAATAAAAATCAAATGTAAAACAAATAGCTTCCTTAGAGAGTTAATGATAGTCATATCAAAAAGAAAAGAAAGTTAATGAAACATATTGAATGCATAGAAGAAAAAATAAATAGGGAGATATAGACAAATTGAAGAGCTTTGAAACACATTTGATTCATTGTTATTTAAAAATGTAAGCTATAGGGGCAGCTAGGTGGCGCAGTGGATAGAGCACCAGCCCTGAAGTCAGGAGGACCTGAGTTCAAATCTGGTCTCAGACACTTCCTAGCTGTGTGACCCTGGGTAAGTCACTTAACCCCAATTGCCTCAGCAAAAAAAAAAAAAAAAAAAAAAAAAAATTTAAGCTATAAATAATAGAAATTCATGATTTCAGACATAATATTTTTCTTCTATTCTTTTAAACTAAGGAAAAATCCTGTTTGTTAGTGTTTGTCAAGTTCAGAATAACAAAAAGTACAATAAAAAGTACAAATTACCAAATCTTTAAAAAAAAAAAAAACTATTCCCATATTTTGTCTGTTGTCAAAATCAGCAATTTCATTTTGCAACTTAAAATAGTCTCATAGTAAAAGAAGTTGGTGACCACATAGCCATGCATTTTATTTAAAAATTTTTATTTGAATAGACATGATGTTTCCACCAAAGTTTATGGAATGCCTCACCATAATGTAGGGAGGAAACCTTGAATACTTGAATGTTGCATCGCTGGAGTAGAGACCCCAAGATAGAGATGTCAAAGGCAACTCCTGGGATTATGTGCCCTACAACACACTTGAATGTAGTGCCAACTAGATTAAAATTAAAGTGAAAAGTATTTAACAAAATATATTAAGAAGCAAAAAATCCATGGATACTGTTAATAATGTACTTTTCTAAATCAATATGGGACTACAGGGATGCTTTGTGTTAGATTTAGTGAATCCTCAGGTTTTTTTGGTGGTGGGTTTTTTTTTTTTTTACTTTGACAGGATTGCTTTAGAAGTTAGTTAGAAGTTTGAAGTGGTTAGCAGCAATAGACTTATTATCCAGTAAAAAATTTAAAAGTTGGAGAAATCTCTGAATAGCACCTCTAAAAGTCTGTTAACTAAAGTTAGAAAGTTGGTAATCTGTATTGGTGATGGAATGGTATGCTTTGATGAAACTACAGATTTCTCTTAAACTAATTGGAAGCAAGCAAAATAGACCAGCCTCTTTTAACTTCCATTTATTCTATATTTATCTTCTATGTCCTGATTTTTATATATTGTCTTCCAATTAGAACATAAGCTGATGAGGCTAGGAACTGTTTTTTGCTTTTCCTTTGTATTCCTATTGCTTATGTAGCACACTCCCTGGCATATACAAAGCATTTCATAAATGCTTGTTGATTTATTGATTGGTTTTTTTTTATCAAGTTCTACATTAGTCAATAGCTTATTTTATTTTGGCAGAAGAAAAAATCAGATTAATAGATTTTTATAGTGTTTTCAAAAAATCTGAATCTTTGAATCCATTAATTTAGAGATACCTCAATGTGGGAACATAATCTCTACCTAGTGCAAAGGAGCAAATCTTCTATAAATTATTACTGTAAAGTGTCCTTTGGAGCACTGCAAAGCTAAATTCACATCCTTGCACTACAGGGTAGAAGTCAGATTCAGCACTAAACTTTTTGGCATCTTGATGGTAAGACAAACCTCCTGAATGCCACACTGCCTTTAATAGTTTTTTTTTTGTTTGTTAAAAATTGTTAAAATATTAAAAAAAGTTAAAGTCCAATTCAACAGCCTGCTTCTTTTAAGCAATAACTTAATAAATTAAGCAATAAACAATAAACTCTAGCACAATAATAGAATTCAGAATGTAGAGTTAACAGGATTTATTAGATTAAAAAAATGCTAACTTTTATTTGGTGTTCTAGTGACAAATATCATGAAGGCATTCATTATACATTTAAAAAATCCAGAAAATAACAGCTTCAATAACAAAATTAGAACTCATATAAAAATAGTGCATCATGTAATTGTGTAGGCCAATTTAATAAGATAGGAGGTTTTGCATTTTGTCCAAAGAGTCAATAAATCTCTTACGACTGTATTTTTTAACACATTGGTCACCAAAAATAAAATATGATAGAACTCCAAAGTACATTTTGTGGTTAACTCTAGGACCTATTAATAACAAAAAGAACTTCTTTCATTGATTTGTCTGGAAAACAAAAAAAAAGGTATCATACACTAATTTTCTAAGTAATACTTCATGCCATCTTTTTCTACTCTGTTGCAGAAAAGATAACTAAAATGGGTATTTTAATCTATACAAGTTTAAATTTATATTCATATTTTACTTAGGGAATTTCATGACTTAAAGCACTTCCTGATTTTTTAAACTAGTTTAAATATGTGTATATACATGTATATATATAATACATACACACACATACATATATTCAAATGTCTGCTTTTATCAGCCATCTCTGAACTAAAAAGTCTATTGGTTTCTCATTTTATTAAACTTAATCATCCCAATCCTGGCTAGGTAGGTGGTACAGTAAATAGAGTGCCTCACCTGAAGATAAGAAGACCTGAGTTCAAATATGGCCTCAGACACTAACTTTAGCTGTATGATTCTGGGCAAGTCACTTAACTCCATTTACCTCAGTTTCCTCATCTGTAAAATGAGTTGGGAAAGAAATGGAAAACCACTCCATCTTTGCCATGAAAATCCCAAAAAGGATCATGAAGAGTTGGACATGACTGAACAATAACAAATCCCAAATCTATGCAATCCTATTCTCTTTCCTTCTCTGCCTTCCCTTTATATTCTTTTTTTTTAAAATAGACTCCCATTATACTTTTTCCATTTCACCCTCATAGAAATTTCACATTGTGTGGAAGATGCTGTAGCCCAGGTTACTCTAATACAATGTTTTATTATCCTTTCCTTTCCCCTGCTATGCTCAGTCAAGAAAAGGAATAAGCATACCCCTTTGTTTTCCCACTGACACTTCCACATCCTTCATATGTCATCTTTTGACCTTTGAAGTTCACCTCATTCATCTATATCTCTTTCAAATCTTTGTTGCTGAAATCTATTGATTTATAGTGTTTCTCTCTCCTTTCTCAAGGAGTTCAATTGCCTAGTTCATTCCTTCTTTGCAGCCCAATCCATGTTTTCATACATGGAGGCTTCTAAGTACATACATCTTGATATTCTTTCAAAGACTACTCTAGAACTTTAATCATTCTTCTCTTCTCTCTCCATCCTTCTTTCCTCCTCCCCTCCTCTATCTTTTTCTGTCTCTATCTCCCTCTTTCTTCTGCCCTTTTCTTTGCAGATATCCTCATGTTCTATTTTAGTAAGTGCTAAATAAAGCTTTTTTACTGACTGAAATAACTGAGAAAGTAGAGATAATATCCCATTATCTCATTCTTTTCTTCATATTATACTTCAGATCCTTCTAAATCTTCATCCATTTTTACTACTACAGCAGAGATAGCCCTTCTTGTCAAAGCTAATCCCTTCATATTGTCCCCTGATCCTAATTCCCTCCTGTCTCTTCCATTTGTTTAATCCATCACTCTTTCCCTGTTTTTCCTCTAATTTTCAATTTCTTCCTGTCTGTTGACTCTTTCCATGATGCCTATAAATATGCTTTAAAAATGCTTTATTTGACCTGACATAACTCTTCCCTTTTACTGCCAGACTCTCCCAAAGAATTATTAGATTCATTACCTCCACTTCCACATGCCTTAGTAACTTCTCAATCTCTTTTACTCTGGAATCTTGAACCTATCACTACTGAAACTTCTGTTAACCCTTAACTACTAAATTTGACATCCTATTTTCAGTTGTCGTTCTTGCTGACTTATCTTTAGCTCTTGGTATCATCTTTTTGACTTGAAAACTCTCACCTTCTTTTCTTTTGTAAGGAAATTCTCTCCTGGTACTCCCTCTATTCAAATGAAGCTTCTTCTAAGTCTCCAAACTGGAACATTCATTTAATTTAATGAAATGTTTATTAAATGCCTACTATGTGCTAGGCATGTTTTTAACTTTGGGGAATACAAATGGAAAAGACAAAAACAATCTGTGCCTTAAGGAGTTAGTAACTTACTGGAGATATGTGTTGGTAGGGAGTGATAATACCTAGATAAATATAATACATGTTTTAATTAATATAATATGTATAGAAAGTGAATAAATAGTAACTCCTCTCTCCTCACATATCAAATCAGTTACCAAATTTTATCATTTCAATCTGAAAAACATTGTTTATATATGTCCCCTTCTCCCCACTCATATAGCAACCCCTTCACTTCAGGACCTCATCACTCCTCATTTAGACTACTGCAAAGTATCTTTTAAAATTTTTAATCTTTTAAAAAGCAATTTGAGTTCCAAACTCTCTCCTCTCTCCATTCCCTGGGAGAGAAGAGAGAGAGAAGACTTATAAAGATTAGGTAGGAAATCAATAAAACAAATCACAAGCATTTATTAAGTGCCTAATATGTGCTAAGAAGTATACTAAACTCTGGGAATACAAAGGAAAAATGAAGTAGTCATTGTCATCAGTGAGCTTATTTCCTAATGGGTAAGACATGAGATGTATTTAAAGTAGATACAAGGTACTCCATTTGGAGGAGAAGGCTATAGAAATTGGGGGATGGAAAGAATAAAGTAAGGAGTGGGATAGGCAGTAAAGGTCTGCAGTAGAAAGTGCTATTTGATCTTTTGTTGGGAATTGTGGATTCTAAGAGACAGAAGGGAGGAGGGAGAATATTCCAGGTACAGAGGACAGTAGCAAAGGTGTAGCAATTGGGGGGAGAAGGCACAACAAATGGGTTAATATGACTGAATATATACTCTATAAGAGTAACATAATCATACAGCAAAATAATACTTATATAACATATAATTATATAAATATAGAGTAATATATAAGATTAGAAAAGTAAAATGGAATTGTTATGAAGAATTTTAAATGCTAAAAAGAAGAGACAGTATTTAATCATATAGATAATAGAGAGCCATTAGAATTTATTGAGGGGAAGAAAGAGATCTGCTCAAATTAAAAAAACATCAATTTGGCAACTATAGAAAAGCAGGGTAGAGATCAGTTAAAGAGAGGAAAGTTGAGACAGGGACACCAAATAAGAAGCAATTGTATTACATGATTTCATATGTATACTTGATATTATAGTGCTTATCTTCTCAGTGGATGGGAAGGGACTGGAGAAGAAAGATAATTTGGAACTCACAAGTTTTTTAAAATGTAAAAAGTAATAAAAATTTTAAAAGATGTTTTGCATAGTCCAAATGAGGAATGATGAGGTTCTGAACTGAAAGGGTTACAGTGTGAATGGAAAGATTGAAATTTTAAGATTTGGTAACTGATTTTGATATATGAAGAGAAAAGAATCAGGATGACATTGTGGTTATGAACCTGGATGATTGGAAAGATAGTGGTGCCTTCAACAATAACAAGAAAGTTGGTAAAAGGAGAAAGTTTTGGGGAAGATTAATGAATGGTACATGTTAAGTCTGAGATGACTATCAGACATAAAATTGGAAATCTCCAACAGAGTGATCATAGATTTAGCCTGGGTTTCATCTGCACAGAAATAATGATATCCACGATATCATCAGGTGAAAAAATGTAAAAAGTAAATAGAAAAGAGAGAAGGATAAGACATTGTAGAATTTCACAGTTAGGGATAAGTGGCATAGTTGAAACTCCAACAAAGGAAACTAAGAAGGAATGATCAGATGGGAGAATGTATAAGACAATGTTACAGACACACACACACACACACACACACACACACACACAGATAATAGGATAACGTATTCAGGAGGTGAGAGTTGTCAGCAAGGTCAGAGGAAAGGTCAATGAAAAAACCATTAAATTCGATAATTAAGAGATGTTTCAGTTGAATGATGTAGTTAAAAGAGGAGCGGAAATGCAGACAATAATCATAATCAATTTTTTCTAGGATTTTGATTGAGAAGATGAAGAGAATGATGGGAGAGGGCATGGTAGGATCCAGTGATGTTTTGTTTTTTTCTGATTGTGAATGGGGGAAGTTGGACATGTTTTTATACATCAGGAAATAATTTAGGAGATAGGGAGAGATTAAAGATGAGAGAGGGAAAAGGGAAGAAGGAAGGGGGAGAGAGAGGAAAGGAGAAAAAGGGGAGGCAATGGCAGAGGAATAATTATCTAGAGTCAGTTCATTTGTGATTTCAGCCTCTGCATGTAAGCCCCAGAAACTTCCTATGACTGTGGATTTGATACTCTTGACTGTCCTGTCTATTGGAGGTTCTTCCTTAATGAGAGTAGATCCAAGGACATATTTGTGGGATTCCAAAACTGGCAATGGAAACCTGAGTCTCACTTTGACCTTACTTTAGAACCTTTCTAGCTTTCAGAATATTGAAAAGATGATCATTATTCACAATTTACTAGTGTGGCACTGAAATCAGCTCTGGGGAATGATTTAGCATCTTGTTCTCTTTCCATTAATATGTGCTGCAGCAAAATATGATTGCACATAGAGTATTCTTTGAGGTATTCTATGTTAATGTAACTCTGTCTAGATTTCTCCGCAGTGGTCTCAAAGCTTTAAAATACAAGATGTTGATTAAAGCATTTGGTGGAAGTGTCCATCAGTTGGGGAATGACTGAACAAATTATGTTGTATGAATATAATAGAATATTGAATATGAATATATATAATAGAATATTGAACATGAATATGTAATGGAATATTGTTGTGATAACAATTTATAAAACAGTGACATTGTGAAAGACTTTAAAAACTCTAGTAAATGCAATTTTTAGCCATGATTCCTAAGAATTAATGATGACAAGAATTAGCATGCTGGAAACATTTCTTACTTTCAACATTTCAAGGATACTGGCTATCCACCTGTTATCCCCCACTCCTGCCACTGATTAACTCATCTTCTCCTATCATACAGTTCCTTGATAGTGTCTTTTACATATGTTCATATTTGAAATTCCTTGTTAGTTATATTTTGCAGCCTCTTTACACCCACCATTTATGCCCCAAGCACAGTGGTATGTTGGCTGGTATAATTGGTACCCACAGTAAATGCTTTTGGTAAAATGACTGGCATGCTATTTAACTGCTATTCCCCAGAAAACATTTGAGGACTTGTTTGAATTCTATAGATTATTTCCCATGAAAGCCAATTTCCGTTGTTTAGAGGAGAGAGTAGCAGTCCTGTGATGATTCTGGAGATTTGGTCTAGTTACTTAGCAGCTTTGGATTTACCCAGCCAACTGTCACATGATTCTCTTTCTGATTAGCTAATGGGAATTGAAAACTAGGAATTAGAAAATGAAGATGATTTTCAATATAGCTATCAAGCAGAACTTGTAAATGGTACCAGTAATTCTCACCCTGTACAATTCCCTCCATTTCTCAAATCTATATGCTACATAGGGAAGGAAAGAAACAGATAGCCTTCCTCAGGTCAGGTCTGTGTTCCAAAAAAGTTTCTGAGTAATATAGAAATATGATGAATTACTTCATGAACTGGTTAGGAAACCCACATAGCAATTGCTATTCTTAATTGTATATCAACAAAAGGGATATTTTTTCTAAATATTACAGCTCATCATCAACTCAATAACTGTGAATTTTCCAGACAACATAGATATCTATTCAATATAATGGAGTTTGATAGGTCTATTTCACTGCCAATAAAATAAGTAATTCTGAGAATTAAGACTGAAGGCATGGTGATAGAAGGAAGAGAGTGGTTAAAAGGAAAAAAAGGTAGAAAGAACTTTGGCATCTGAATTATAAAAAACATACTATTGAATCATAAAATATCAGAATTAGAAGGGATAGATCATGTCCAAAAAGAATTCATTCTGTAACATATATGAGTGACCAGGCATTCTTTGTTAGAATTTCTAGTTAGGGTTTGGGCAGACACATTATGTCCAGAGGCATCTCAATCCATTTTTGGATATGTCTAATTGTTCATATATATATATTGAATATCAATCTGCCATTGTACAGCTTCCACTTATCATTCCTACTTCTCTCTGAAGTGACAGAAAACAAGAGTGATTACTCTTTCATGTTACAGCCCTTAAAATATGTAGGGAGAGATACCATGTTCCCATTATGTCTTATGTTCTAAAAGCTAAACACATTTTTTAAACATGTTTCTTTTCATGTGGCATGATCTCAAAGCTCTTTACCACTCTCCTCTGATTTTAACAATTGTCCTTTCTGAAATACAACTCTAAATGTAGCCTGATCAGGGCTATCACTTTCTGTAGTTTGAGCAATAGACCTCTCTTAATGTAGCTTAAGATCACCTATGCTTTTATGGTACCATTGACACATATGTATCTATATGCATAAATGTATAATATAGTATAATATATAATGTATTTATGTATGTGTACACACACACACTACAGTGTTAATCAACTAGATAACTCTTGTCAAACTGATATTAATCTTTTTCTGAGTATAATTTGGGTTGAGCCTTCTAGTCAGTTCAAAGTCCAACTAACTCCTCTATCTAGCTCAGAGACAGCATATGAAAATACTTATTATGTGCCAAATGTGTATGAAGTGCTGGGGATACAAATAAGAAATACAGAACTTAAATTCAAAGAGCTCACAGTACAACAAGGGGAGAGATTTCTGAATGATGATGATAGAGAAAGAAAGTATGGAAGTTGCAATGACAACAGAGAGATATAGCTATTTTTTCTTTACTGTCCCAGTGAAATTCAGATATAAATGTTTATGATAATAATAGCATTTATATAGCATTTTAATATTTGGAAAATGCTTTTCAAATATCATTTCACAGGGGTGGGGGAGGAGGGGAAAAGCTTGGAACAAAAAAAAGTTTTTGCAAAGGTCAATGTAGAACAATCACTCATGTTTTGTAGATAAAAAGCTTTTAATAAAAAAAAACCAAATATCATTTCACTTTATGAAACATTAGCAAATATCTTGTATTGAAGAGGGTGGCCAGAAGTATTGTCTGTATATTCTAGAATTAACTGTCAGTGTCAAGACTAGAAAAGGAGAGCAAGAGGAATTTGAGAAAGAAAGTGAAGGGGAGTTTGTTAAACAAGAATTGGAGGTGGAAAATTCTAAAGGGCAAGAAGATTGAAGGGCAGAGGAAAAAATGGACATTACTTTTGTAAAAAATGATTATCTTGCTTCATGACTATCTTTCTTTGATTAAAAGTTTTGTCATGTTTAAACTCTGAATATTTATCTGTGAATTATATTTAGTTTTGAAATAATTAATTCAATACACTTAGAAGCCACAGGGAAATCTGATGTTGTATGTAAGTGCTGATGGATCTCCAGAGATGAATAACTACAAGTGGAAATGTACAAAAATAACCAATGGCAACGATTGTATGTTTAAATTGTTTCCTTTTATTTTAAATATACCCATTACAGCAATTTGTTAGGTATGTATAGAGCATTGTTATTTACATATCCAGTGTTTTACTTTTTAGGGATGACTCCTGGGATGACTCAGTAAGAGATTTACAAGTAATGCAGGAAATGAGACTCTTAGGATATATCTTTTGCAACAAGACTGAGAAACCTTGACAAAGTCCATTATCTCCTGGGATCCAAGTATGCATTTCTGAGGTCAGATCAGAATAAAATGTCACTAAATTAAAAGTATGGCAAAAACTCCATTTCTTTACTAAATCCAGACAGACTTCAATGAGCAGGATCCACATTGCAATAAGAGTTTTAAGGGAAAAGCATTTCAGATGTCATTTCCTGCTTGAACAAAGTTTTATGTATGGATCAAACAAGAGTTCTCCAAGGAGTAACTGAATGGATAGATAGGCTCTGGCATTTTGCCTTTCATGGCTTATTAAAACATCATCCAAATTAGCTTAGCTGCCTTTAAAAAACTTCATGTTATGTACATGTGATTGCAACAATAGGAATACAGTTAACTCCAGGGGAAGAAAAGAAAATGTCTAGGTCATTGTTTGTTCAATGACATATATATCAGGTATGCATCAGATACACCAGAGGGCAGATCAGCCTCATCTGTATTTATATGATCAGAGAAACTGTTGGCTCATCATTGGGGCAGATATTCTTCTAATGTGTATCAAACCTTTTATTGGGATATATATAGGTATATATGTATATAGGTACATGTACCTATATACACATAGGTATATAGGTACATATAATAATTGGCTATTAGATCCCTTTACTTTTCACTGAAGTTGTTAAAATGATTCCACAGGAAGCTATATTTTATAGATAAATAGAATCACTACCATTTTTAAAAAGACTGTAGCAATGAGATTCCCTTTTAACAATGTAAATGTTTCTTGAACGAATCATACTATGTTTTGGCCTCATTCAATTTTGGTAAACAACTAGTTTTTGTACATGATTAAAAAAAAAGAAAAATGCTTTCAAAAGTACTGCACAGAATGTTTGTACACTGGCAGTGTCAAGTATATTATTTTCCCCAAATGCTCCTGAAAAGGCATATTTCTTATTATGAAATATTTTGACCATGACTAGAATTTACAGGCTAGATGTACATATCTAAAAATAACCAGATAATTAAAGCAAAATGACATGAATGTCCCAGAGAATGAATTAAAAAATATAGTGTAGGAGATTTCTTTCTTTGGCCCCAAAGATGTAAATTGACTATATTGCTTGCCATTTCTTTGTCAACTTTACTTTGTACTGTATAGATTTGGTTTCATGTGTATTTATTTGTCAGTGGTAATAAAGAAAACCTGCTTACTTCCCCCCCCCCAATTTTTATTAATGAATTAATTTTTGTTTTGGGCCTTTGAATTTAGGCCAGAAAGAGAGTGACACTTTTTTGATTGTAGGAAAGAAAAGATTCCAGAGAAACAATGGATTTGTAATATGGAGCTGATTAATGAAAATTAATTTTTTGTATTGATATCAAATTGCTGCAAAACATGTCCAACAAAGATTTCTAAATGGAGGCTTTGAACAGTGTGGGAAATTTACCACATTTCTCTGCAAAACTGTATAAAGCCAAAACAACACTGATAATTGGTCCATTGGCATCAAAGCTAATGTTTCACATAACCAAACACTCACAATGAGCTTTTGAAAGGGTTTGAGTCATGCAGACACATTCAAAGGAGGAGTTTGTAGGTGGTTTGGAGTTAAGTACTGGCAGTGTATAAATGCTCCTGATAGAACATGCTGAACTCACCAGTCCTCTCTATTTCTCCATTGAATATAAACCCAATTTGAGTATCTCCACTAGCATCTTTCTTTTTCAACCCTTCTGCATTCAATGTGCATTGGTTACTAAAATAAGTACTCTAAAGGAAAAATTGATGCTCAATATAAAACAATTATGTCACCTTTAAGTGTGGAAAAATACTCTACAGAAAAATAAGTAGAAAAGTAATTTCTGATTAATGTGTGGTTTTATCTTTATAAAAAAAAAAATCAAGATGAACAGTTAGTGTGCTTGGAATGGCCCTTGCGGACAACATCACAATAATATATTACAATCACACATCACAGTCATAACACTATTGTCACAAGGTAATGAAATCCAAGTCAAAAATATTAATTTACAAACTGTACATTTGGCATCTGTTTCTAAGTATCTTTTTCAGTATTTGCTTAAAAAAAAAACAAAAGCAACAAAGTAGTGCAAGATTACAGTGCATTAACACAGCATAGCATAAACATTATCACAATCATTTTGAGGATGGAAATTGTTTTGAGCTTACTAATTGACTTTTTTGTGAGTTGGACCTTTTTGGCAGTCTGCTGAAGCCTATAGAACTTTTCCTTAAAAGTTTTTAAATGCATAAAATAAGATACATAGACTGCCAAAGAAAGCCATAATTATATAGTTATCAGTTGAAGTCATTGAAATATAATGATTAATTAAAATAAACAAGCATGTTTCAATGCCAGGGTTAAGAATACCTGGGCTAGAACATGGTGACATATAGTTCCTAAATGTTACACAGCCTTGCCTTGGTGAAGTGACCCAAATTACTAAATTATATAAAATCTTAATACTCTGTGATAATGGGAAATAAAGATAAGTGAAGTACATGGATAACCACTAAGACTAGGAATTCTAACTTTCCATAGCTTTTCTTTTATCAAAGTTTCAAAGTTATGGCAAAATCAAGTAAACATCACTATCTATGTTTCTTCTTTTCCTTATGACAGAGGCCTGAGGGTTTGATGACATGGTCACAATGTAGATGGAAAAAAAGAAAAAGATGAGAAGTGAAGGCTCTTGGTCCAAAAATTAGGTAGTCAGTCTCCCCATATGCATTTTTAAATGTAATGACATAACTAATAAATAAGATCATAAATTTAGAGCTGGTAAGGATGTTAGAGGTCATCAAGCCCACAGTTTCTTCTTCCTATTTTACAATCAAGTAAACTGAGGTACATATAGGTAACAATAGCAAAAGAGCAGAGCCAGCATTTAAACACAGGCCATCTCAGATTCATTTCTTTCTATGGTATCATCCATCATCTCATTTATTTTTATCCTCTTTCTCCTTCTGTCTTCATTCCCAACATATGAATGCCTTTTGCAGATGTACAGGGCAAACATAGGTATAACTATGAACCCAGAAAGATTGGTTTATTCAGATTTACTTATCCCTGAACTGTTTATATCATCATGTGGTCTTTCTATCAGTAACTTCCACAGCAGACTAGGATATGAATTATGGAATCTGTTATATTTCTTGTGGCAGAAGAATGATAGAATTTTATGATATTAGTTTTGGAATGGCATTAGAGATCATTTAATGTAATTCTATAATTTTACAAATAAGGAAATTATATACTAGAGGAGCTAAATCACTTGCCCAAAGTCATATAGTGAGTCATTTGGTAAACCAAGCAAAACAGAAAGAGGTATTATCACTACTCAGTTTTTTTCCCCCTTAATTTAAGTATGATTAGAATTTGGTAGTAATTTATTGCCATGAGTTCAGAAAGAGGGATGAAAACATTATATTGTCTATGTCTCTGTGCTTTTTATTCATGGCTAGACTAGCCCCTTTCAACTGTTTTGATTAAGCAAAGAGAAGGCAATGAGTAACAAGATATACAATATGAGGAAATTTAGGGTCATTCTATTTTTTTTTAAAGAAGAAATTAAGAGTTTTATCCATTGGCTTGAGAAAATATGGACATATTGGCAAAATACTAACTGATCTTTAGATGCATTAGATATAGTGTAATATTTACTAGAACGTAATTGAACATTATTGCCAGAAGGAATGCAAGAGGGCAACTATATCAAACTTCGTATTTTGCAGATGAAGCCAGTGAGGCTCACAAAGATTAAGTAACTTGGTCCAATGAACATAAAACTAGATTGGGATCTTACTGGACCAAAGCCTCTTGACTTCCAGTCCAAAGAGATTTCTACCATGCCTCTCTGCCTTTTTCTGGTTTTTTTCCACATTTTTTTAGCCCTGAATTTATCCACTTTTCACATTCTAAAAAATTTCCTACCCAGAGGAGTTCATGTAGTGCTAGAATTAATTCATGACTCATTACAATGAGTCAGATTCATCAAAAGAATAACATATAAATATAATTTGACCTGTGCCATGACCTGACAACATGCTTACTATTTGCTTAGACATTTATTGAAAAGTCTTATACAGAATAAAGAAATACCATTTTTTATTTCAGTAAATTGGCACAAATGCTGACATAACATTATTTTCTGAACAAATAAAACATAATGAAGAATTAGTACTTGTGAAAGATGCCACAAGATATAGATTCTAGAGACAGAAATCTTTTAATCCAGAAATAAAACCTGAGTAGTTTTTTCTGCCTTTCTTATATCACCATGGCAGATAACTTCAAATAGTGTCTCTAAATTAAGAGCTCACTTTAACACAATGAAGATTAACTTCAAACTAAAATGTTTTCTTATCTAAATGGTATAACTTGACTTCAAACATGTTGGTCATGTCCTTAGATGAATTCTTTCATGAATGCTACTTACAATAATATTTAAGATACTTAAATCTTATCTCTCAAAAGTGTATCTCCTATTCCTTTTACACCCAGCTAATCAGACATTTTGTACTTACTCAAGGGCTCTTAACGTGAAAAACTCAAATAGGAAAATCCTCTTCATCTCATAATGGGTTACTGGAATCACTTTTCCCTCTCTAAATGATAGTAATCTCTTCTTTGGCAATCTTTCATTAGTAGACAACACTATCTTCTATGATTGTCTTATCTACAGTTTTGATGATAGTTAATGAGGCCAATATAAACTTGAACATCTCTGTAGTAGTTTGAGCATATATTTCACAGCATAGTGAGCAGTCCAGATTATTAATTCAATATTTAGAAGCAATTTCTGCTGAGCCTGTTTTATTCTTTTCTTCACTCATCAATCACAAAGCAATAGTCACGTGTTCAAGAAGTTATCACACATATATGATATGTCTTTTTGTAGATATCACTTTTTAGAGAAATTCACTGTGACAAAAGGGTCTTGTCCAAAGTGAAATTCTAAGAAACACTTGGGCACACTATACGTTCACCAAGAGTATAGTGCCCATTTTGACTGAAAAAAAATGCTTATTTGCAAGAGATTTTTCAAAGTATATTATCACTATCATTTAGTATTTCTAAGATCATTCTTTTTTTTCCCCCTTGACCTTATGCACATTTATTTAACTATTCCTTCAAGGTATCTACCTTATTTTCTTAAATGTCAAACTACCTCTTCAAAAAATTGTTTTATTTCTATAGTATACATTATCAATATTAATATCCTATTATATTATTCAAAATCAAAGTGATATTATGAGGATTTGTTGATAACCATGTCATTTTTGTGTCTTAAACATATCTGAAATACTTTAGAATTTTACATTTCACTTCTGATGTCAAAGCATTATCACTATTTTTTTCTTTAACTCCATAGAAAGGATATATCAGACGAATTTTTAACTAGTTTTCCTTGAGTCAACAGGTTAACCTGATTCTGTATTATATAAAAAGAGGGAAAATTATGCCTATCTCGTTCCTAAAAAAATATTGAGTGATATCACCCAAGAGGAATCCAATAACATTGCCCATATCCACATGCCATTTTATTTATGAAATACAAAAGTCATGAAATATTTCTAACAATGTTATGTTTATTTCCTTTCCTCCAAAGACAATTTTCTTGGTTTATCAACTTTCAAATGTCTTCCTGAAGTTGTCTTTTTATTATCTAAGAAAAATTTTAGAGAAACAATTAAGAATATTCAGTTAACTTTTAATTATCTATATATGTGAGTTATACTAAAGCAGATTATCAAAAAAATACTGCTTACCAGGAATTCTTAACAGTTAGGAAGAGATCATTGTATATAGCCCATGTGTATTTCATTGGATGGCACATAACAAAAACGGAGATGGAAAGTATCAGAGATCATCTAGTCTAGCCTCCCAATTTTTTAACTGTTAAAATCTCAGTTTCAAAAGGGAGAAATCATTTACCTCAGGGTATCTATCTATTTAAGAGAAAAGCCAGTATAAAAACTCAGTTGGATATCTAGTCCAAAGCTCTGTCAGCAACAACTTCTGTGTTTCTTTTTTGACTATTCATGAAGTCCTTGGTTGAAAAATGAATTTATCTGGCTTTAGAACTGAAAGGAACTTGTAGAGGAGGAAATTGTGAACCATAAGGGATAAGTGACTTGTCCATAGCAATACCACTAAAACCAAAATCAGTAGCTTTATTAAACTACCTCATAGGAATAATAATGATGGTGGCTATGAAATTATATATATTTTCATAGCATCTCTATAGTTCACTTGTGAAATGCCTTATAAAATGCTATATTAATTATTGAATCAGATTGTATAAAATGGCAACAAAAATGTCTAAATTAAAGCCTTCATGGAAATACTGAATACCAGTCTCTCTGACTACTTAACTTAGCAATAAAGCAAATATAGTTGAGGCAAGTAAGAGGTGACTTGCCTTTTTTAATGTGTATTATTTATATGATAATAGAGATGTAGCATGGGTAGAAATTATAGTGGCCATCCTGTCCAGTTTTCTCATTTTGAAGATGAAGAAAATGAGAAAGAAGGAGATTAAGTGGTTTGACAAAGATCACCATGGAAAGACTACTGGACATGAAATCAGGGAGATCTGAGTTCAGTTCTGCCCTCAGATACTTGGCTGTATGAATCCTGGACAATTAATTTAATCAGTGCCTCAGTTTCTTCATCTGTAGAATAGGGGATAATAATAGCATTTTCCCCAGGGTTCTTATAAGGATTAAATTTGTAAAGTGTTATGCAAACCTTAAAGCACGATGAGTGCTTGCTATTATTAGCAGCTATTTTTAATCCACAGAGTCATGATATGAACCCATATTCTTTCCATTGTATCACACTGTTCATTAAAATAGTCCTATCTTGAACAACATTTGTGCACTATACTTTTCCAAAGTTCTTTGAATGTGTACAGCTGGTATTACTTTGTGAAAAGAATTGTCCTATTTTAATAACATATACTTCAAACATTATGAATCCCAGAATCTTTTCAGGCCTTATATAGAATTAGCTCTCTCTTTGTTTTCAGAATATCATAGTGGTAAAAAGGTAGTTTAAGAGATCTAATCCTTAATTCTGCCTCCAAGAAGGGCAAGTAGAGTTGGTCCTCTTAAAATTGATGTCAACCATTTTCTTGCATAAATCTTTTCTATTACTATGTCATAACTCGTATGGACAGCTATGCAATAGATAAGAGTATCAGGTTTTGAATCAGGAACACATCTTGAGTTCAAATTCAGCCTCAAACACTATCTCTGTGGCCCTGGGAAAGTG
>JAJPUD010000736.1:103994-120252 GCA_023553655.1 Myrmecobius fasciatus | reverse complement strand
GAAAATGCTAAACAACAGCTTGTGTGATATGAGAGTATATATTATTATACTCTAATCACATAGTAGGGGAATTCAAAATAATTGTTCAGTGCCAATAAATAGGCAAGACAAATATAGTATTTTACTCATCATTCTGAAGTTTTAGCAAAACCTGGGTTATCTTCAAGCAAGAATTGATCTCAGTCTCTCAGGACATTGATTGGCCAAATGGTTACATGACGTTATTAAATAAAATGTGAAATTTTACTTACATTTAGTACATATATATCTTCACTGTGACATTTCATTTAAAAAAATCCTCTGAAAAAATGAAAATTCATTCTATATCCTTCCTGATCCAAAGAAAGATCCTGTAGGCTATTTTATTATTTAAAGTCATGTAAAATATTAAGCATTTTACATTTACTGAAATTTCATTATGAAATTTTAGTAGATCTCTGAGATAGGCTTTAAATTGAGAATGTTTCATTAGAAAAAGAGATGAAATATAATTTCTAAACCACCAACATATGTTTAGTTCTCTTCTCAGTACTTCTACCTCTCTTTAATATCTTGGTAGGCAGTTTGAAAAATGGCAGTCAAATAGCTATTCCTACCTAACATTCAGATCTTCTCACAAAGATTTTGCAATGACCTGACATGCTGAGTAAGGACTGGGAAGACTGCAAGTCAAAGAAATAAATGCCTGGACCAGTAACCCCTATATGCCCAACCATTTGAGCTGGCTCTTAAAAGTGCCATTGGACCTTCTAAGGCTCAGCAATAGACGATATTATCCAATATTCTGTTTTAGCACTGGTACTTTTATAGTAGAGATAAGTGTTTTAAGTTTACATTGGTCTTCCCTTCCAATTTTGTTTTTGGCAGTTTAGACTTAAGTCTGTCAAATTTATGCCTATTACAATTTCTTTCTGGTTTTAGAAAATGGAAGGTATTCTCTCATTCTTTTATGACCTTAGAATAAATATAATTTAAAGAAACATCAGAAGATCAGAGATGCAACTTTCATAACATTTTAGAACAAGAACACAAAAATTCTGTAGTTTGTACAATCTTTATATCCATAAAGGCATGTATAGTTTTTTAGAATTTCATTTAAAAATGAACAGCAATCAATGTCAAAGAATCAATATACCTTTCACAAGGTATAATATTAATAAGGGAATTTCAAATTTCAATAAGCATTATTCAAAGTTATTTGAGGATGAATGCCCTCCTTTGTATTAGTATTTCTCTTAGTATGTATTGGTAGCACATTTCAACAACAACAAAAAATTCTTGAAATATCTTATCCAGAAAGACAACAAATATATTTTAGATTTAGTATTTTTCTTTTGAAAAGTCAGTGTGTTTACATATGGAATTTCATTTGATTAGGGCCTTATTAAAATTTTTTTCTTTATATGTAGAAACTGAGCCACAGCTGCATAATCAAGACAGCATGGTTTACCAGGAGCCATGGACAAGGATTCAGGAAATCTGGGTTCCAGCTTGACTTTGCCATTTCTGAGCTGTTTGACTGTGGGCAAGTCCCAACTTCCCTGAGACTCAGTACTCTCTTCTTTAAAATAAGAGATGATTTTATCATTATCTTAAAATAATCTAAAGATATCTTTTAACTTAAAAGATGATCTCTAAGGTCCTTTCCATTTATAAAAGTCAATGATCTCAAGACAGAGCAGAAATGTTGGTCTATTTTCCTTATTATACTAGGAACTGAAAAACCAATGCTTCTGGTTGTGACTATGTGATTCTTTTGGAGAAATGAACCCATTTTGGTCCTGATTATTTCACCATTATAAACATAGCCCTAGATAGTAATTTGCCCCAAAATCAGATAGTTAGGAGCAGAGGTTAGCTAGATTCTAGTTCTTTTGATCTCCAGAGATGCCCCCTCTATATTTATGACACTACCAATCAGAATAGATTGGATTTAAGGATATTATGTCCAGTTTTTAAGCTTTCAAAGAAAGTCAAGTTTAGTCTTAGGAGTTAGGCCTTTTTGAAACATGCCTTAGGTCCTTTTTACATTTTCATTTTTTTCTGACATGACAAATAATGAATACTTTTAGGAAAAAATATCCAACTTCATGTATTTTGAAATCTTGAAATAAATTAATGTGAAATTTTCTTAAATTAGATATGAAGATAGTCACTATTATCCAAAATAAAGTAGTTATAAAAGATAAAAAGAAGTAGAGAATTCTTTAAAAAAAGAAAAATTGAATCATAACAACCTTTGATTTCAGAATTGTTAGCTATATAGAATGGAGAAATATACTGTTTTCTTATTAAGATGAAAACTTCATTTAAAATTCACTCAATTGTATATACAAGTATGTGAATTGTAACCCAAGGGCTGGAAAGCACCCCAAGTCATCTAGCCCTATCTGTACCTGAGTAGACTCCATTCCATATTTCTGACCAGAAGTCATCCAGCTTTAACCTGAACACTTTTAGTGATGGAGAACTCAGAATCTCCAAAAGCAATCCCATTTTGAACAGCTCTGATGGAATTAAAGTATTAAAGAGCTTTTCAGTGACACATTCCTTTGGTCCCTTCTCTGCAGTTCATTCTCTCATTTGCTTATAACCTTGAAGATGATGTACCATGTCAAGTGATTACATTTGACTTCTGTTTCTCAGGCATTTCTATAGTTCTGTAAAGCACTTAGGAACTATGGCCACAAGTATCACATACAGAAGGAATACTTGAATGAAGCATGGAAGAATTTTGCTCAGATATTTAGGCTTATTCATAATAAAGATAATGCCCATTCAAATAAATTAATTATATTGATTCACAACTTTAAATTTATTCAAATGTTAACATATGCTGTTACAGCAAAAATATATTAGTTTGTATGCAATTTTTTTTTACATTAAGATAATATAATTATTATTATTGGCATGTCTTCTATATGCCTTTTTTCCTGCTGGGGGAAAAGTCATTTTTTTGTTGTAATTGTTTTATCAAGGTGGAAACAATCTGGCATTTTATTTAAAAGTTAATAAAAATGCTATTTCTTGGACCACAAGAATGTGAGTGAATAAATTTTTCACAGTACTCCAAAATTTTATGTGAAGGTAGTGAGAGTAAAAACAGTTTAAAAGTTATCATAATGAAATAAATGGTAGGTCAGTTAGCTTTCTGGAAAACACATATTCTTTTAGAGTTTGTTTTTTTTTCCCTTTTTAATACATTAATGACTCTGCCTTCACAAACATGGTATGCAAATTAAGATGAAGAGGGAGTCAACTATGCCCTTTGTTAAACTTGGGAATACAAAAAGATTAATTTTAATTCAAATGTGACATATTCCTTCCTTGTTACTCTGTGGAAAATTAAGCTACAGAGGAAAGAATTAAATGGAAATCCTCCATGATACTATAATCTGGGCCTTCATTTTCCAAATAGATCAAGCAGCTGATCAAAGTAGAACCAACAACAATCAAATAACAAATTTACATTTCTGACAACCTAACCCAAATGTGGAAGAAAAAAAACCCAACATTGATTAAAAATGATAGTAAACAATAAATTATGTTTCAGTGCAGATAATTAGGTATATACAGTATAATTTAAAATCGATTGCTGAAGACTGCTGATGTTGATCTCTTAAAACTCTGACAAAATATAAATAAGGTACCCAAGAGAGAATGGTTGAGTCAGCTGTGGCACAGAACACAGACTGATGTCTCTCTTTTTATTATCACAGCTTGAAATAGATTCTATCAGAATTTTCTTGTATGTGTGCAAGAGATGGCAAATGTTAATTCCAAAACCATTTCTCTAGATTGCCAACAGACTTGTACTCTTGGTGTCTCTTCACATGGTCACAAGCAGAGCATGCATGTGTTTCCCAGAACCGTGGCAGATTCACCGTGAAGCTCTTCCTCCAGTTAAAGTAACTGAGATATAAATTATCATTTCTGTCTAGCTCCTTAAGATATTTGGCTAGCTCACTGGCAGAACTGTAATCTTCCACATGAATGAAGGAATCCCCTGGGATAAAATTCTCATAGTTTTCCCTAGATGGACCTAGCACAACAGGTACTGTACCAGCCAGAAATGCATTGTAGAGTTTTTCAGTAATGTAATCTTTGTGGATTGAGTTTTCAAAGGAAAGGTAAAATTTACAAGAAGATATGGTAGGAATCAAACTTTTATCATTCACATATTCTCCAAATGCTTGTCCATAAGTATGAATTTCAATGCTTTTACTCAGCTCACTGTAATACTTGACTCTTGCATGCTCAGGATTCCAGTTACTAACAACCCAGCAGACTAGCTTCTTCTTGCTTGGCACTTCAAACACAAAGGAGTTTGTGCTTACTGTCATGAAGCCATAAGGCACTTGTATATCTGAGTCTCGGCGATAGGTCAGAGTTAGGTTGAAGAGATGTTCAATACCACTTTTCTGGGGTGTGTGGGTAGGTGATTCCAAGTTCATCCAAATCCACTTCTGGAACGGTGGCCGAGCTTGCTGGGGTAAATTAGTGAGATCCCAACTGATATCTCGGTGATGAATCAGAACTGCATGAGATTTGTTGTAAAGGGCTCGATCGGTGGTAAGACGGCACCCATGGATGTTAAACATTGCTTGACAGGATGAAAGGTCAAATGTCTGCCCAAAAGGCCACACCCAAATCAATATGATAGTTTCATTCAAATCATCAGTTTTGCTGGAAAAGAAATTTTTCATTTTCAGAACAGAGCTGGTTGTCTCTATGGGGCCAAGGATCCAGCTGTTGGTGGGCTTGATGTAAATGACCAAGCATGCCATGAAACAACCCAGGATAATGCAGGTGATTAAAAATGGGCGAAAAATTCCTTTGGATGTCGATGTCATAATTTTTTCTGTAAAAGAGACAAAGAAAGGAAAGAAAAATAAAAATTCAGATCAATGACTTATGATTATGTATCCTCAAAAATGTACTTGATTAAAAAATAACTGCCTTGGGGGCAGCTATTTGGTGCAATGGATAGAGCACCAGCCCTGAAAGCAGGAGGACCCGAGTTCAAATCTGATTTCAGACACTTAACAAGTCCTAGCTGTGAGATCCTGGACAATTCACTTAACCTCTATTGCCTCAGCAAAAAATAAAAACAAAAAACAAGAAAGGAAAACAACTGCCTTTTTAAGTGTCACTAAAGCATATAAAACAAGGGTTATTAAACTTGAGTCCACCCTTCCAAGGAGTCTATGCATAGATTTTAGGGGGTTTGTAAACTTGGATGGGGAAAAAAAATCTTCATTTAACCTCTAAAATCTAGCATTTCTTTCTTTCACAAATGTAGACAACAAAATATTATTTTCAGAAGAGATTCATAGCTTTACCAGGGCAAGAAGGCTGTGACACACAAAAAAGTTAAGAACTTCCAATATAGACTATTAACAAATAAACGAGCCCTAGCCCCATTTTGGGCAAGAATATAGTTTTTCCCCAACTCTGTTCAAAGTCAACCTAACTTATTTCTCCTAGTTTCATTTCAAGCCCAAACTCAATATTTCAGTGATTTCTTTTAGAATTTTATCTGCTAAGTATAGTAGCTATGGCAAATCCAATTTGGGGGCGGTAGTGATGGATGACAGTGGATATCGTATGTTTAGAGTTGGAAGGCACCTTGTAGTTCAGCTAGTTCCACCTTCTCATTTTACAGAGAGTTTAAATGACTTGTCCAAAGTCTCAGCAGTAGCAAGTGGGAGAGCCAGGGTTTGAAGGTCTTCTGACTTCAAATCCATCACTCTTTCAAGGCATCCATGCTAGTTTGGTGCAGTTGTGTTAGGGGAGGGGCAGTCATTGATTATTTTAACTTGGAGTCTGTGTATTTCATTATAATTGGTCAAATGTTTTTATAATCATATATTTCTTTTTATGAATTTTGATGTGTTATTCTGTGAAGGGATCCATAGGCTTCAATAAATACTGTCATATAGTATTATTGTACTGTACTGTGATACAGTGTATTATAATACAATAATATAAGAACAGACTAATAAAGAAGTACATGACACACAAAAAAGGGTATATTTTCAGATTATATGTTCCTGGCAACTACATTTGACTCCTGGGAAGTAGTGGGACATATGAAGTAACAAAAGCAGCATAAGGATAATGAAGTCCCCAGGTCTTCACACATACACACATACACACACAGACACACACAAAGCTAAAGACAGTAATGGAGCTTCAGTTCACTAAGAATTTCTTACAAATCCCTATTGGTTTCCTATACTAATTAAAGCTGGAAAGACAAGTGTTGAGTTATTTGAAATCACTGACCTGGGATTCAATAGTTTAATCTATTCCCAAAATTTTCTTTGAGATAAGTCTTGAAAATTTACTGTTATTCATCAAAATGAATAGATATAGGGAACACACTAGTCATCACAATAATAAATAAGGAGGTTAGTATACTTGGAGGCAAAGAGTACTGGGTTCAAATCCTAACTCATATATACTAACTGGTAATCATGGGTCAATTACCAAAACTGAACCTCAAATTACTCATCTTTAAAATGAAGAAAATAATTCTCATAGAACTTGCCTGACATGATTGTTTTGAGGCTCAAATTACATAGTTTATGTAAAGCATGCTGCAAACTTAAAACTTCAACATAAATGCCAGTTTTTCTTCTTATTCCATGACTATGAGAAGAATCTGGGATCTTACTGTTTTTGGAATTACCCATATGGAAACTTTTTCCAACAATGCAGAACTTATTTGAAAGTACATAGAAATTAAGTGACTAAGTCAAGGTCATGCACAATTGCTAAACCAAGCCTCTTTGACTATAAAATCAGTATTCCAATACCTCACTTGGTCTCCCACTTTGATAATTATAATGATGATTTTGGTAATATGATAGAAATAGTCTTGTGTTTACAGTCAAAGTGTTTTTTTTTAATTCTATAATGCTTACTAGTGATGAAACTACACACAATAGATTTAACCTCTGTGATCCTTACATAATCCTCATCTATTACATGAGGATTGAAAACACTTCACAGGGTTGTTGTGAGGATCAATGGAGTTAATATATGTACAATGCTTTGAACCTTATTTAAAAATGTCATTATCTTTTACTAAAGTGAATAGTTCCAGACCTGAATTCAGAAAAATTTGGCCTTATTCATTAACATGACTTTACTTCCAGAACCTCTACCTTTCAATTCTTAGACTCTTTTTTTGAACAATGTGTGACCTTGGCTGTCATTTTATGGAGGTTTAGTTACTTCTACTCACTTCTGTTCAATTTAATTTAATTAGATAATAATTTATTGAGTACCTACTATGGAAAAGGCACTGAGAATCTATCAGATGCTTCCCTAGGCAACCTTCCTGCAGTTTAAATATGTTGCCACTAGATATTAAATAAATCTTCATACCTAATTTCCAAGGCCCTTCACAATCTGAGGCAAGTTTACCTTTCCGTGCTTTACAATACTCTAGCCAAAGTGTACCCCTCACTATCTCTTTATTCCCTGTACGTGTCCCATGTTTTTCTAAATCTATAATATTGTTCTTACTTAGAGCTATAATTAAAATAGGATAACTGGGGGTTTCCTTATGGAACTGCAATTTAGAAGGTATTCTTTCAATGGGGTAGAAATAATTGAATTTAGCATTGTGTTAATAAGAATAATGAATTAAAACAGTAAGCTACTAAATGGACCACTTTTTGCCCCATATCACTACAGTTATGTTCCCTCATCTCTATAAATCTCGGTGATCTCATCAACTTTGATTAATTTGACTATCATTTTTGTAGATAACTACAAGATCCAAATCTAAACTCTGGATTGGATCCTTTAAATCCTGTAGCTATCATAAACTCAACGTTTTGTAAAAACTCTTTATTCCTCTAAACTTCTCCATTTCTTTTGATAACACCACTATTCAAATTCACTCAAATCCCTAACTTTGGAGTCATTTTCCTTTTCCCTTTTGCTCCCAAGCCCTATATCCAATTAGCTATCAAGTCTTTACAAAGTCTAAGTCCTTATATCTATTCCCTTACAACACTCTGCTTTTCTATTCACACTACTCTATGTCTCACTCTAGTTAATACTTACCCTAATGAAATATTCTCCTAATTAGTCTCCCCAGTTTTAAGTCATTTCCCTCCCCAAGCTTCTTTTATACAGCTGCCAAATGGATTTTCCTAAAGCACAAATCTGAATGCATCACTACCTCACTAAAAACATCTTCAAGGACTTGCTTTGGCTTCTAGAATAAATTATACAATCGTTAGCTTAGCATTTAAAGCCCCTATAATATCTACTTGTCTCCTGAGGAACCTCTATGTGGAGTCTAGAAGCAACAGTTAGAATCAAGAAGTACAACAGGGCTATATATTGTCACCTCATTTATTTAACTTATATGTAGAATATATCATGTGAAAATAGATGAATGAAAAGTTGGAATTAAGGCTTCCAGGAAAAATATCAACAATCTCAGATATGAAGATAATACCACTTTGATAGCAGAAAGTAAAGAATTAAGAAATCTCTCGACGAGGGTGAGAGATGATAGGTACAGTTTAATACTAAAAAAAACCCCTAAGATTTTGGCAACTGCTTCCATCACTTCCTAGTAAATGGAGGCAGAAGAAATTTATATCCTTAGGCTCAAAGATCACTGCAGATGGCAACTGCCGCTGTGAAATTAAAAGATGTTCCTTGTTAGGAAGGCTATCTGGACAGTACACTAAAAAGCAGACATCATCATCTTGCTGATAAGGCTCTGAATAATCAAAACTATGGTTTTTCTAGTCACCACGTATGAAAATTGGACTATAAGGAAAGCTGAGCACCTGCAGAATCAACATTTTCAAATTGTGGAGATGGAGGAGACTTGAGAATCTCTTGGACAACAAAGAGATCAAATCACTCAATACTTAAAGAAATTCATTTAAACTATTTACTGGGTAAGTAGATGGTTCAGTGGATATAGTGTTAGGCCTGAAGTTAAAGACTTATCTTCCTGAGTTCAAACTTGGTGTCAGATACTAGATGTGTGACTCTTGGCAAGTCAAGTTTGTCTCAGTTCTTCATCTGTAAAAAAAAAAAAAAAATCTAGAGAAGGAAGTGACAAATCACTATAATACCATTGCCTAAAAAACCCCAAAATGGGGTTTCTGTCTCTCTGGAGTCAATGAGACTGAAACAACCAAACAGCAACATTTGCTGGAAGCTCAAATACGGAAGCTTAAATAGTTTGGCTAAATGAGAAGATAGGACTCATTGGAAAAGACTCTGATGTTGGGAAATATTGAAGGCAAAAGGAAAGGGGAATAGTAGAGGATAAGATGGATAGTGTCATGGAAACAGTGAAAATGAACTTGGACAGACTTTGAGAGATAATGAAAGATAGAAGGATATGATCTGTGAGGTTACAAAGGTTGGACATTACTAAACAACAACAAAACAGCATGTCTACCTTTCTAGTTATTTTATGTTATTTCCTTTCACACATTCTAACAGATTTGCTATTTGTTTCCTATATAATATGTCATTCCTCCAGTTTCTATTCTTTTTTTTTTTGCTTTTTGCTGAGGCAATTGGGGTTAAGTGACTTGCCCAGGGTCACACAGCTAGGAAGTGTCTGAGACCAGATTTGAACTCAGGTCCTCCTGACTTCAGGGCTGGTGCTCTAACCACTGCGCCACCTAGCTGCCCCTTAGTTTCTATTCTTTTGAATAAACAGTACCTGTAACTTAAGCTTGACCTAGTAGAACTCATTTCTCAAATATATAGAGAACTGAGTCAAATTTATTAAAAAAAAAATACAAGTCATTTGTCAATTGATAAATAGAGAGGATATGAACAGGCAAATTTCAAATGGAAAAAAAATCAAAGCTAACTATAGTTATGAAAAAATGTTTTAAATCATTATTGATTAGAAAAACACAAATTTAAACAACTCTGAAACCTACTTTACTGTAACATCATATTAAGTAGGTGGGAACCTGATCATTTAATCAGACAACTAGCCAAAGGACCAAAAACAAATGACTGGATATAAAGTTTCAAAGCAATGAGAATACAATTAGTTTTCACCATTAACAAGTGGAAACTAATAAACAAGACATACTGCCTTATTTATTTTTATCAGGACGCCAGTGTGCTGTCTGAAGAAAGCTTCAGGTATTTGAAATTAGTAGTAATCAGAATTTCATAAAACTCAATTGTTTCTAAGCAACAGTTAAATCTACAGGAAAAGCAACTCCAATTGGGAGATTTCTAAGTGAAAGTAGAACACCCTGAACTTGGAAAAGCATATAACTTTGGAAAAGCAGGGGAACAGTAACAACTCAAGAGACCTTTACTAAGTCCATGGACAACATATAATTTTTAAGTTTCACTGTCATTAAGTTATAGTTAATAATATTTGCTATTAGACAAAATTTACATTATGAACATATCACTTAGTTTGACTTTTATATTTAGGACTGATATTTTTTTTTAAAAAAATTCTTTTATTGCCTGGTGGAAAAAGAGAAAATGTTACATTGTTTAAATTGACTTTTATCAAAACATATTACAATATTTCTTAAATCACATATTGTTCCAAATTATTTCTGTTTAATGTAAACTTTCTCTTTTCTACCTTAAGAGATCCTTTTGGGGTTCAGTATAAAAGATGACAATTTCCAAATATGGGCAAATTTTAGGATAATAATTTATTATTTAAAATTCCTAAAAAAAGAAGGGAAAATACTGTGAATAAATAAAAAACAAAAACATTTTAGCTATGGAGAATTCAGGAAACAAAATGTTAATCAACAGTTTCAGACACATCATACCTAGAAAATTCATCGTTGCTTTTGGAAATTGTATTCCTAGAAATGAACACACACACACATGCACATGAAAAAAAAATCACAATCAAGGACAATCTATCAATAAATTGGAAGTCTACACGTACACACACACACACAAACACACACATTTGCCTCGAATCACTACTGTTTGAATTTATATTGCCAATTATGATAAGTACTTTGAAATCAAACTTGAAAAGTAGATCACTGCTAGTAAATTTCCTGATTGAGTCTTATAGCTTAACTTTCTGATATCAGAGCAGTGAAAGCATTAACATTAATAAGTCTTAACATTTTCCTTAATGTTTTAAAGGACCACAGCTCTACATTTCATTTTAATTTTCTGGACTGCAATTTTTTTGTATCTGGGCATCCTAAGTGTAAAAGCACTTCCTCAGGTTTACCTTAAGTTCTATAAATTATCAGTTAGTCTGCTCCATTTCACACATACAGAAAATAAGTTTCATAGAGGTGAAATGACTTGCTCAAGATTGCTCAGATAGTTAAAATTAATTAATACAAGTTAAAATCCTCTGACTTGGTCTTAGGTTCCTTCCTCTGTATTCCAGTATGAAGAATTCTGTTTTTGTTCTTCCTTTTCAGTATTTTCTTCAAATATCTTAAATATCTCAGATAAGGCTTAATATCTTAGATAAGGCGTGTGCCTTATCCTCATCTGGGTTCAAAGACATACCAATTGAAATCAAGAGCTAGTAATTCCTTAGAATACTATCCTATTTCCTGCACCAGAAAATTATTTTCAAAAGATAAGTTCAAAGTTAAAAGTAGAATCAACCTTAAAAAAGGTCTTCTTGCCCAACCCCCTCATTTTACATATAAGAAAAGTGAGGCTCCTGAGATTAAGTAACTTGACCCTTAGAATCTCTTATTTTAAAGAAAGGCCTTAACTCTTATCTACATGGCATCTACCTGCTAAAGTATTATAGTTTTTCTTTAGTCTAGTTCATTTCCTGAGTACCTCTGGGTAGTCAGTCCTTGAAGGGCTCTCTTACATAAATTGGTACATTTTCTCTTACTCTCCCGAGTCTCATTTCAACTTCCAGTTCCAGGATGGCATCTCCTTGGTTCTGACACAGCTCAAATGCCCTCTTCCTTGCTTTCCTCTCAGGTCCAAAACTGTATAAATTGCCTTTGATTTGTGATTTCTCCCTTCACCTGCTTTGCAAACTCCAAAGCTCTTTTCTTTGGATACATTGCATATTCACAGTCTGAAACTCACTTTTCAGCTGGGGGGACTTGATTTACTTCTTTCCCATTTATCTCCCCTTTTGCTCTCTCTCTCCTCTCTTTGCACTCTCTCTGAAGCTCCCAGCCTCTATAGCTTTTTATTCACATCAGCAGTTTTATTTACCTGCCTCTGCTGCGTTTAAAGCAATCAGATTTGGCACCAGGCTCCAAGTAATCTGGCCCATGTACCACACAAAGACAATGTGGCTGTAGTTGATACAAGGTACAGATGGAGTGTTTCCTTATGGTGATTTTCCAGGGCTTATTTTCTGACTTTCATTTAACTGTCCATGGACATACAAAAGTTATGGCCTTCGCTGCAACATCCATATAATGGAATCAACCAGAGAAGCGCTTCATCTTTGAAACATACCCGAGAGGACAGAGAAGAGAGCATGATTTTCTCTCTCACCTCTTGGGAGTACAAATTATTTGCACTTCTGAAAATAAAGGGATTAAAATTTCCCTGAAGTCAAAGTATGTAACAATGAATGCCCCAGGGAATTTTGCCTTCTATCTCCCACCACTAGGCAGATGTAATCTTTGAGGAGGTCCTTTTGTGCACTTTTTTTTTTTTTTTTTTTTAATTCAGAGCTAAAACAGGTCCATCCTATTTGAAACTCATACTTTCAGGTTGGATTCCTTTCAACTATATTAGCAAAACCTCCATCCTATGAATCACACTGGGCTGCTTGGGGCACCTTCATCAGTCCATAGTTGTATTTATCTTTATAATGAAGACTATGCTACTATTAACTCAGCATCAAGATTTATTACCAAAAGTAGCTTTCATTATAGTCTGGTCTGCTCCCTTGTCTCTGTCCTATTATTGGCAGTCCCTGTTCTTTGTTTTTTAAAGTATTACCGTATCTGGAATATGTTCTTCTATTTTCTATGAACAGAATATGCTGTGTTCTTCTCACTAATTTCCATAATCACTCCAGTTATTATTGAACATTTATTATTGAACTTTCTCTTTTGTGAACGTCTGCACTTTACAATGTAATGCCAAATTTCTGTATATACTATCCTGTATTTCTTAATCACTGCATCTCGAGTCAAGGGAACTAAATGCCTATCTATCCTAATCTATGCTTTAATACATTAGTGGATCTGTGATCTACCAATTTGGGAGCTTCAAAATCATACCTCATCTATGTGTACACCTCCTGTGGGACTTTTATCTCTGTTTTCCCACAAATTTGCATTGGAGGGTCCAGCCAAAGTCTTGGAGGCCCTCCTCGTTCTCTCTCATATGTCAAGTGAAGCACTCTTTCGTCCATGTCATCACTCACAAACCAACTCCTGTTCATATTTGGAGCTCCTTTAACTATATGTTTGTATTATTATTGATTATATGTTGCAGTTTGCTCCCAAGCATCTCTCCTTTGCCCTGTGTCAAACACATTTTTTTTATTTTTCAAAAGCAGTTATTGGCCTATATTTCAGTCCAGGAAACAAAGACATTACAAATCATTCCTGTTCAGAACAAAATATTTCTTCTATAACATATCTGGAAACAGTTCAACCTCGAAAATCTCCACTCAGGGGAACTCACTTCCTTGGAAGTATATCTGTTCACCTTCAGAAATACTTTAACTCATGAGAAGATTGTCTTAGTATCAACTTTTATTTCAACTCTTTGCACTTGCTATCTACAGTTCCTTATAAATCTAATACCATGTGCTTGAGGCAGTTCTTCTATTGTGTCACCTCCGTGGTCCACACCAAACCAAGTTATTCTTTATTTATTGCACTATAGCTTTCTCAAAAACAAACAAAAGGTCAAACCCTGAAGTCTTTAAAAAGTTTTACCTGATTTATCAACCACAGTTCTAGCAGAGTATCCAACACTTAAAAATTAGCAGATACTTGTTGATTAATAAATTAATTAATTTAAAGCAAGAAGAAAGTGCTAAACATTTTTATCTTCACTTACACTGATATGAATTATTTTCATCAACTCTTAGAAAGGAGAGTATGGTTCCTACTAAGCCTTAACAGTACTTCATTCATTCATGCCTTGAATGCTCTTCAGTAAATGAGATAACATTTATAAATCATTTAGCAGATAGTGTCTGGTGTATAGTAGGTGTTTCATAAATGCTTGTTCTTACATTCTATTTAATTACAGCTTATATTTATATGCTATTTATAAGTTTATCAGACACTCTAGTATGCAATCTGAGTCAAAGACATCATGGTCATGATAATCATCATAAATGATGATTACAGATAAGTGTACAGATAAGTAAATACAAAATATGTAAAAAGTAAATTAAGTTCAGGAAGAGCATTATACTATACTACACGATACCAACATATGGCAAAATAAGGAGAAATAACAGGATTTGAGCTGAGGCTTTAAAGGAACTACGAATTACTAGGGTCTCTTTTCCTATTACAAAAGAAACATGAAATGTCAGGGTTATTTTCCCTATTTTTGTAGCTAAGGAAACTGTTATCAGAAAGAATGAAGTATCAATTCTGTTGGATGTAGCTCTTTCCAACAATGAGATGATTCAGATCAGTTCCAATAATCTTGTGATGAAGAGAGTCACCTACACCCAGAGAGAGGACTGTGGCAACTTAGTGTTTACCACAACATAGCATTTTCTCTCTTTCTGTTGTTTGCTTGCATTTTGATTTCTTTCTCATTTTTTTTTCTTCTTGATCTGATTTTTCTTGTGCAGCAAGGTAACTGTATAAATGTCTACATATATTGGATTTAACATATATTTGAAGAAATTTAATCTATTGCATTACCTGCCATCTAAGGGAGGTGGGGGAGAGGAGGGAAAAATTTGGAACACAAGGTTTTGCAAGGGTCAGTGTTGAAAAATTACCCATGCATATGTTTTGTAAATAAAAAGCTTTAATAAAAAAAAATTTAAAACCCCAAAAGAAAGAATGAAGTAATTTTTGAGCCTCGTGTAATACTAATTGTGTGATCATGAGAAAATCATTTATGATTGTTGTAAGATTCACATGAGATGAATCATAATCTTATGAATCACTTTGTGAATCATATGATAGACAAATAAATTGCACTATTAAAATAAATCTGGTAAACAATAGTGTGAGGTAGCATGGTGAATAGAGCACCAGTAAGCCTTAATGGTACTTCAAAAGTGTTCAGAATTGGCCTCAGACTCTTACTAGTTTTGTTATCCTGGTCAAGTGACTTAACCCAGTTTGCCTCAGTTTCCTCAGCTATAAAATGAATTAGAAGGAAATGACAAACCACTCTAGTATCTTTGCAAAGAAAACCCCAAATGGGATCACGAAGAATTGTACATGACTGAAATAACTGAACAAAGAAAGGTGAACAATAAGTAAATACTTATAAATACATTTGAATGTAACTAAAGTGGCAGAGTAGGGGAGCCCTCCCTGCAATTATTTACAAGAAATGGAAATGAGGAGCCCCCTCCTAAGGTTTTAGGTGTGTGTGTGTGTGTGTGTGTGTGTGTGTGTGTGTATGTGTGTGTGTGTGAATATTTGTAAATAAAGAGACTTGAGTTCAGTCTACTAACCCCAAGACACAGGAGCTAAGGGAATCTAGGCATTCTGTACTGTTACAAGTTTCAAATCCTACTTCTTGTGCTTACTCTCTATGCGTTTTGGGGAAAGTCCCAATCTCTTTGGAACTCAAGTTTCCTCCTTTGTAAAACCAGAACCTAGACTAAATGGTCTCTGAAGTTTTTTCCCCCTCTAAATTTCTCATTTTTTAGTGTTGAAGGAGGTCTCAGAAACAATCTAGTCCAGTTATTATCTAAAAGATTCACATCTATCTCTATTCACATATCTCTATCTGACAAATGGAAACTCTGCTTGGAAACCTCTTATCTAGGAAGGGGAAGTAATACCTCTCAAGACAACCCATTCCAATTTAGGACAGTCCTAATTGTTAGAAAATTGGCAGATCCAATCCATTGTTCTTAATTCTAGTTCTGCCCTCTGGAACTAAACAAAATAAATCTAATCCTTTTCCTTGACCACTCTTTAGAGGTCACTGGCCTCCTTGAATGCTACTATCAGTCACTCTGACAACTCCCCAAATCCCATACAAACAACATCTGGGAATGAGGCTCACCCTTCTCCTGTTCTATACCTCCTATGACTGGTCAGCTGTAGGGGTAGGAAGATTAAGTGATTTGGATGGCTCCCCCCCCCCC
>JAJPUD010000736.1:51699-103088 GCA_023553655.1 Myrmecobius fasciatus | reverse complement strand
TATATATATATATATATATATATATATATATATATATATCAGAGGGAATTTAGTTTCTGCACTATCAATGAGAATTTAACGAAGTTTAGGTATAGATAATAGACACAGTTACAAAGCATGTCTTAAAATCCTAGTTCTATTCACTAGTTTTTTGACTTAGCTCTAATTTTTCATAACAGTAAGATTGTATTATCTAGTTTAGAGGGTAATTGTGAGGAAAGCATTTTATAAATGAGGAATTATAAATGGTAAAGTAAATGAATCAATAATCATTTATTGTTGTTGATCACTTGTTTCAATCTTGCCTGTCCCTAAGACATTATTTAGTATTCTTTTGGCAAAGAGTAGCTTCTCATTTCCTTCTCAGCTCATTTTATAGGTGAGGAAACCAACCCAAACAGGATTAAATGACTTGCTCAGGTTCACACAGCTTGTAAGTGCCTGAAGCTGGTGTGAACTCAGGAATCTTGACTACAAGTCCACTGTGCCCCCTAGCTGGCCTAATAATTTCTTCAGTACCTACAAAATATCAGGCTAAGCACTAAGGATATAAACATGAAAAAGATAGCATTTTCCCTCAAGGATAATACAATCTCATGGGGCAAGATGCACAAAAGAAAAATGAATGGGGTCCATGTACTCAGGTTGGGGAAAGGGAATAATTATATCACTAAGAAATCAAACAAATCCAAAATGAGTAAAACATTAGGAAATGTCTCTCTTGTTTCCCCATTCTGGAAATTGGTATCATGTGACTCCACCCTCCAGTCAAAGGGCAAAGGGTACTGATGAAGTGTGAGTATCAAAACTGAATTTTGCAAGATGATGAGATTTTCTATTGATGACTTTGCTGGGAGCAAGGAGAAGAAGTCTAAGAAATCCAAAATGAGGATCACAGAGTTAAAGCAATTACTTGTCACCTACTCATTCCATTGTCACTAGATCACTATCCCAGCTTTCCACTCTTCACATTAAGATTTTCCTGTGTTCACTCTCACATAGACTGATGTTTTATGGCTTTATTTGGTGCAGTTTTCAGAGGTTTTAGATTCTGAACAACAAAAAATGATCTAAATGCTTAAAAACACTCATCATCATAAAGAGATCTTAGATATCATCAAACCCAATCTTCTTAATTCACAGATGGGGATACTAAAGCTCAGCAAGGCTTGCCTAGAATTAGACATCTAATAATAAATATGTGATACAATATTAAAACCCAAGTTTTCTTAACTTCAGGTCATGTGTTCTGATAACTATACCATACTGTTTCTTTGGATTATATTGGGTTTGCTGCCTAAATGAATTGTGGTTAAAAGCAAAACAAACAATAATAAATAAATTAAAGGTTAATACATGGACTGTGGACCATATTGTATCATTGATTTATATTTATTAAATATATATTCTGAGTCCAAGATGACTAAAAGAGAACTCAATATCTTCTCTCTCGCCTTCTCTCATATTTCTTCACCCTTTTAAAGTGTCCTCTTTCTATGATGGTACCACTATACTTCCAATTATCAAGATTTTGCAATTTGGATATCATCTATAATTCTTTTTTCTCTTTTATTGCCTCCTGCCTCCTATAAACTGTCTCTTGCTAAGTAATAAATTCTATTTCCAAAATACAAAAATGTTTATCTCTCATCTATATCCTTTTTCTGGCTACTCACTAAGCCATATTCTAGCTCAGGTCCTCAGCACCTTTGCCTGGACTATTGAAATTGCTTACTAATTGATTTTTTTTGAAGGAAAAGACTAGGCCTTATTTTTCTTTGTATCCCTAAATAGTGCACCAGAACAATACCTTGTATGCCTGATAGCATTTAATCTATTTTCTGCTCAATTTATGTGGTTCTCTGTTCCCACACTGGCTGCCTTGCCCCTCTTGGGGACTACTCTACTATACTATGAAGCCAACTCAAATATTGCTGAATCCCTTCCTGACCCTGGCATATCACCAGAAGGCCCTGTGTTGGTGCTTACTCCTCCCCTTCCCACCACTATCCCTTCAGAGGGCTCTATTACCATACCTATTATTCTATTCTACTTCTAGTAATATATAAGCTTTTGATGCCTCTCAGTTGGGAAATGGCTAAAAAAGCCATGGTATATGGCTATGATGGAATATTATTGTGCTATAAGAAATCACAAGCAGGATGATTTCAGGATTCAGGGTGCACAAAAACCTGGAAAATCTTACATGAACTGATGCAAGATAAAGTAAGCAGAACTAGGAAAACACTATCACAGTAAAAGCAATATTATATGATGAACAACTGTGAATGACTTAGCTATATCTATACCAGTAATACGATAATCCAAGACAATCCCAAAGTACTAATCATGATGCATACTATCCACCTCCAGAGAAAAAAATTAATATTGCTTGAATACAGACTGAAGATGCTATTTTTCACTTTCTTTCATTTTTTAATTTAAGTCTTCTTGTACCAAATGACTAATATGGAAATGTTTTACATGATTGCACATGATTGCTTACCATTTCAGGGAGGGAGGGATGGAATTCAAAACTCAAAACTTAAGAAACAAACAAATGTTAAAAAAATTGTTTTAACATGTAATAGGAAGAAAAGAAAATATATATTTAAAAAAGAGTTTGTATACCCAACACACATAGTATAGTGTCTGGCATAATATAGAAAACACTTAATAAATGTTTCATCTGTCTGTTTGTCTATCACTTATCAACTATAAAATGTTTGTAAAATGAATGAAGTACAAGGAAGAATTCAATTTCAGTACATTTGTTTCACACTCATTAAGTGTACTGTGTAAGGTTGTAGGATATACATACAAAATTTGGATACAATGCAGACTTTGGCTTCATGGGATTCACAGACTCGGTGAAGGGATCCGATGTAGATACTTATAAACATAGTGCAAAATGACACAGGATAAGAAAAAAACCCAAATGCTATGGAAAACCTGAAGGGAAAAGAGGAAATAGGGGAATGGGAGACATCTTTAGGGAAGAAATGATATCTGAGTTGGACTTGAAAGGTCAAGTAGCTGTAAGGGTGATGGGAATGCCAGGAAAAAAAAGAAATACAAAAGTGTGATGGTGGTGATGGGGAAGGGACTTTTAGAGAAGGTGTATGGAACATTGCAAATAGTCCCATTTGGCTGAATAAGATAATACTGAAAAGATAGAAGAATAATAGATTGTAGAGGGTCTTGAATGCTAGGGAAGCTATTTAAATATTATTCAGCCACTAGAAGGTTTTAAGCAGAAGACTAAAAATATTAGAATTGTGCACAAGGAAGATCAATTTGACAGTGGTATGAAGGATGGATGAAGAGGAATTTAAGAGCAGAGGCAGGAAGATTGGTTAGGATGCTATGGACTCATGGTCCAGGTGAACTTATTCTAGGCAATGGGCTCTACAATGACTATATTGTATGTTAGAATTTCCTTTCTCAAGAGACCAGGACACAACAACCAACCAATTGGAAAAACTTCTGAATTCCCAAATTGCTTGACATGCCAGTGTCTAGCCAAATTTGGAGATACCTAGAGCTTTAAAAAATTATAGGGTTAGCCTTGATCAGCTCAAGGGCAATTTGAGCAGAAGTCATAGACTCAAGATCTTAATCAGAATTTTCTAAACATCCTACTACCTGTCTTATTGTGTCTACAGATGTCTTCTTCTTCAACCCTGCCATTATCCGCCTCTGAAAAACTGTAGAAACTATATCTTTTTTTTCTACTCTGCTTTGAGCAGCTGAGAACTTTCTTCCCCTTTACTCCCTTTTAGGATATTCTTACCCCCTACAAGCCTTTTCTCAGACAATAAATGCTTTTAATTGGTGTACTGGACTCTTTCATTTCCATCCCTTTCTGGACCTGGGGATCTTTGCTTAACAGCACACATAAACATATACAAGATAAACATATATGTATACATATCCATGTATATATATATATTTATGTTTCTTGTTAGTATTATTACTTGTTGATATTATTAGTACTTTAAAAATTGTATGACCATTCACAAATGCAATCATGTTGCAGTTAAAAAATGTTTAAAAAAAAAAAAAAAAAAAAAAGAGTCCAGAGCATAAATGTACTGGCCAGAGACTAAGTTTCACAGCCTTGTGATTTTTGCTGCTGTTCTCAATCCTAAGTTTTTTTTTTTTAAAATAATAATAATGTTAAAGAGAGGCTACTAGTTTTTATAGCATGTTGATATTTTAATAAGATTATCTTGGGTACATGATCTGCTCTTCCGGTTTTCTATTTTAGAGGTAGTGAAAAGAATTATGGAGATGAAGTTGGGAGAAATATGGGTTGAATTTTCATCTCCCACACTTACTAGTTGCCCTTACATAGTAAATATTTAGTCTGCTGACCTGAACCTCATTTCCCCCTCATTCTGTAAAATGGAGATAATAACTATGATATTTGTCCCAGATGGTATTTGCTAGGGTCAAACAAAATAATGCATGCATGTAAGGTACTTTGTTAACATGCTTTGTGAACTTAAAGCTATATATATGTAGCAGTGTTAAAGGGATGATAAGGTGATTAGGATTATTCAAAAGCTCTTATTTCCCTCTTCCCCCCTTCCCCTAATACTCTATTTCTGACTCTTTGCCTTGATGGATTCCTATCATATACTTCTCCTCCACTCTGAGAAATAAGCAAAGCAACTAACATTTTTACTAAACATTTAATATGTGCCACGCACTGTGCTAACTAGTGTAAAAATAGTTTCAAGGGCTCTGTAATTCTCTTTATCTTTTTGTTAGCTCCAAGTCTCAGCCAGAGATAGGGTTTCTGGCAAATCAATTCAATGTTAGATCTTTTTCTTTCTTCTCTCTGAGGAGGCTTTCCCCTTAGTGGGTTCCTCTCAACATTCTTCATAGAAAGCATACCCCTGTACAAGGAGATGCCACTTTTTGTCACTGTTTATAAAAAAGTCAAAAAACCATTGAAAACCAAGGAAAGTACTGTCTTTCCTCCTGCCAAAGAAAAAAGCATTCTGCCTCTTAGGGGGGAAAAGGTACTCTAGAGGAAAAAGGAAATAGACACAGTATAATCTCATTGGGTCTTAAAGTTCATGCAGTGGCAATATAGCTTCCAGATGATTTTCCCAAATAGCAGCTCTCTTCCTAGAGTACTGATCCTTTTTTTTTGTGGTGCAAGTTGTTTCCCATAGTTAGACTTAGCTTCTTAGTGGCTCCTCTTTTATTCTAGCCCTAAGCTTACTCTGTTGACCCACTCTATTCTGAGGTGGATTCTTTCAGTTGAATTTCCTTTATTCAGAGAACTTATTTTTAAAGGTCACCCTGAGGCTTGTTCAGTTATTCTTCATCCTTTGTTTTCTTTCTGATTCATTCAAGGGACATGAAACTACAGTTACTTTGACACTTCTTTTCTATAATAGTTTTAAGCTTTCAGGGACTTCTTTCCAAATAAATATTAACCATTATTGTCAGCTCAGTCAAAATGGACTAGCTTCCTGAAAATTAATTCACCATAGTTGAAATTATAAGACTAATTTAGGGTTCAGAAAGCCAGTTTGCTAAATTTCCAAATAATATTTACTTGGAATAAGAGTAACATCTTGTTTGAGTATAGAATTGGAGAAAAGAAAAATGAATAGTTTGGAAGGTAATTTTTATTAAATTAGTATAGTTTGGTAAATTGACAATATGTATATGTTGCATATTTTTCTTTGCTCAAATCTTAAAAGAAAGATTTGAGTGGTGGCCCTTTCTATTGCCAAAGACTGTATTCCTAGAGTTATCCCTTCCACATCATGGGGGTGAGGGAGATGGTATGCTTGTGATCTGGAAAATCCACATAAAATTTTTTTGTCCTCCTTTCATAGCAGAGAATTCTGAATTTTTTTCTTTTTCTTTTATGGGATGTTAATAGTACCTAATTGTAAAATTATGGTCATAGGCTCTCCAACCTGTGTAATGTTGGGGAATTTCTGAGTCCAGAGAACCAGAGATCCTTCAGGAGAATAATTCCTCCAAAGATCCATTTGCCTAGAGGCCAATTAATCTAGAGGCAAGCTCAAAAGATAAAAGTTTAATTAACATGATTAGATCCTGGGCAGTTGCCAAGTAACTAGCAACTCAGTTGCATCAGGGAGATACATAAAAGTTTTATACAGCTTTAGGGCACACAGCAAAAGGGGAGGCTTCTCAAGTCACTTTTTTTTTTTTTTCAGAGATTGAGTAATAAAGACAGTTCTGGAGATTTGGTAAGTGAGAAAAGTCCTTAGCTCAAATCAGTTCTGGTAGAAGTGCTTCTTTCTAGTTAATCTCATCAGACCATCTAGGTAGGGTAGAAAGTCTCCACTAACACTCATCTGAATGAGGACTAGAGGCTTAATATACTAGAGGCCATCCTTTGAGATGAAATCTGATATCACCCTACAAGCCATGCTCAGGCTAAAATTTCTGGGGAGATGTTTCCCCCAAATTCATGGAACACAAGTTTTGTTCATTTTCTCTACGTTGGCCACTCTCTATTGGATCATCATCCGTGTTCTATCCTTTCTTTATGTGTAGTTGTAACCCAAAGCTCTATTCTGGGTCTCTTTTCTTTAGTTACTAGGCATCTTGGTGAAGTCATTTGACTTTAGTGGATTCAATTATATTTTACACAGATAACTTCCAAATCTATATATGCAGCCCCAATCTCGCCAATAAACTCCAGTTCCAAATCACCAAAACTTAGAATGTTCACTCTTCCTCCCCCTAAAAAAGGTTTACAGGAGCTCCTTTTGAGGTGGCAAAGAACTGGAAATTGGGATGAACATCTGATGAGATCCAGAGTAGCTATATGGGTATTAGCAGGGAAAGCCTGAAGCACTCATAGGATTATAATAATCCCCAGAGATAAACAAGGAAGAATATTGCTAGGATCATCTCACTCTTAAGTGGGCCTTTTGTTCAAGTAGAGCTTTGATTACAGAAATCCCATCTTTACTATATCCAATAAGAAAGCCAGTTATGCTGTCAAACCTTCAGGTTACATTTCCCCTATAAAAGATGGCTCATAAGGTGGTTCTTTGCTAACTCCTTTTGGTATGCTAAATCCATTGCTAGGAAATTCATCTTCTCCCTTGTTAATGCCCCTTTTTCTTGCTAAAGACTGTTATGTATTTAGCCTGCTCATAGCAATGTAATAAAATCTTTGCTCCTAGATTTGGAGGATTTTTTTTGAGGTGACTCACAACACTGGCTTGTAGGTCCAATATACTTTTTGGGTATCACCCTGTACCCCATCATTGGGTAGGATGGTACGGGAAGATTCTGACTGAATAGGGAACCTCAATAGTTTGATTGCCCTGTACCAAGATAGTCTCACTAACCTCAACACATCCATTGGGGAATGGCTGAACAAATTGTGGTACATTAATATAATAGAATGCTATTGTTCTATAAGAAATGATAAGCAGGAAAATTTCAGAAAAACTGGGAAAGACTTACATAAACTGAAATGGAGTGAAGTGAGCAGAACATGGTACATAGAAACATTAACATTGTGTGATGGTTAATTTTGATAGACTTTGCTCTTAGCAATACAATGATTTAAGATAAATCCAAAAGACTCATGATGGAAAATAATATCCACATCCAGAGAAAGAACTATGAAGCCTGAATGCATATCAAAGCAAACTACTTTCACTTTTTTGTTAGTTTTCTTCTTTCTTTGTTCTGATTTTTCTTTCACAACATGGTTATACAGTATGATTGTACATGTATAAGCTATATTAGATTGCTCCCCATTTTGGGGAGATAGGGGAAGGAGAAAAAATGTAAAATAAAAATTTTATAAAAGTAAATGTTGAGGGGACAGCTAGGTGGCAGAGTGGATAGAGTACCAGCCCTGAAGTCAAGAGGACCTTAGTTCAAATCTGGTCTCAGACATTTAACTCTTAACTGGCTGTGTGACTCAGAACAACTCATTTAATTCCAGTTGCCTCAAAACAACAACAACAACAGAAAAGTAAATGTTGAAAAAAACATTTTTTTACATGTTATTGGGAAAAATAAAATACTAGAAAGTGTGGGAAAGAACACCCAAACCAAAACATAAGCTGTCCCTCTATGCTTCGAAAAAACTTTATTTAATTTTCTTTGTACTGATTGTTTTTATCCACCAGAATGTAGGTTCTTTTAGAACAGCTTGACTAATTATTTGCCTTTTATCATCAATGCTTAGTGCAGTATTGTCCTACACAGAATTGGCAATTAACATTTTTAAAAAATTAAATAGAAACTTCACCAACCCTCTCCTTTTAAACATTAAGAAACTGAAGCTCAGCAAAGGTAAGTGACTTATTCAAATTCATAGATATAGCAAATACTGGAACCAGGATTCAGACTCAATTTGAGACAAATTATATACTTTTGATAGTCTATTGGGGGATTTGTAATCAGTTTCAAATGGAGTACAATCTCACATTTGGAAGATAAGTTGAATAAATATCACTTTGTGAAATTGATACTAATAAGATTCAGTATGAAATGGATGACTGTCCAAAGACCTATGTAAACCACACTGGGAGATGACTAGAATTTAAAAATACCTAGATGTCAGAATTATTAAGCAACCTGAAAGTAGAAGAACAATTGGCTAAGGAAATAAGAGTTATTAAAGAAATGACATTAGAGAATCAGGCACAGAAAGAAAGATCCTTAGCTATAATGCCTTACAAGACAAAAGAGAGAGTATCTTCCTAAGGAGTAGTTAGTGGATCAGATACAATATTCACCCTAAAGCAAATTTTATTGGCTACTAAATTTTTAAAACTATCTACAAACAATTCATTCTAAGTTTAAATAAGAAAAAAATCTATGTAATCATTGTCTCCAAACTGAAAACTTTACTTACTGGAGAGTGAGACTGGATGAATGGATGGAGTCCTGGGACTGGAGCCAGAAAGACCTGGCTCCAGGTTTCAAATGCCTACTTTGATACTCCGTAGTTGCACAGTCCTTGGCAAATCATTTAACCTCTGTATGCCTCAGTCAGTTCCCTAGGAATTACTTATTAACGCCTAGCTATCTCATTTAATTGTTTCTATTTACTCATCTTTTCAAGTTAAACAGGTATTTCTTTAATCTGTAAGTCATGCATCATAAAATAAATATTATGTAGTTTCATTAGAGAAGATTCATAGGGAACTTATTGGGGATGAAAAATCAAGAAGCATTTGTTAAGTACCTTCTTTAAAATTTCTGCCTTGTCCTTGAGGAGCTTAAATTCTATGGGGAAACAACACACAAATAAACAACAAAAAAATTTTTATATATGTGTATACATGTACACACACAAACATATAAACATATATGAAAATGAATATTATTGGCAAATTTTGAAACCCCCAGATCAAAGAGAAAATTTTGCAAGAAACAAACAACAACCAAAAAAACCCAATTTAAATATTCTGCAGCTACAATTAGAATTGTACAGGATTTATCAGCAGCCGCAATAAAAGGCCACAAGTCCTGGAAACATATATACTGGAAATCAAAAGAACTAGGCCAGGGGCCAAAAATATCATATCCAGCAAAATTATCCATAATATTGAATGAAAAAAATAGACATCGATGAACTTGAAGATTTTCAGGACTTTCAACCAAATTTGAATAATAGAAAATCTAACATGAAAGCCAATATCAAAGATTCATTTTAAGGAACTTAACATGGGTAAATTGCTTATATTTTTTTACATGGAAATGTATACCATATGTTTAAGATTGACATCAGTAATTGTGTAGCTCAAAAGAAAGATTTATGCAAGTGAGGTGCAGAGGAAGAACAGACCCAAAGGCACTAGATGGGGAGGAGGACTCCTATATCTAAAAACCTACTCACAGTGGGAATGGGTTAAATGGGAAACACTACATATATATGATGAATGGTATAGTACCCTCTGAAATCTATACATAGAGATAAGATTGGAGATTCAATGTTGTATTGAAGGGTGTAATAGTCATCAGATACAAAAAAAGATGTCTAAGAGTTAATAATTTTGTAAATTGCTAAAATGGATCAATATGAAACTGTAAAATATAAATGTAACAGAAGAAAACATGAATTTATTCTCTATTGAGCAAAATGGTAAAAGGTTAGACACTTCTTAACTAGTCTTCTAGTCAATATGTCACCTCTGACAAAAAGAAAAAAGAAAAAGGGGAATGTGTTACTACTTGTCAGGTGGCCACTTTGCAAAGGCAATTTCCTCCATTTTTACTTGATTTTCTTTTATCTTTTAGGGTAATTATAGACAATTATTTTGTCATAGGCCATATGAGTAATTGGTGAATCTGGCTTGTGGAGATTTAAGAATGCATATCTATTGATGTGTGGGCATCTTTTTTAACCTCTGTTTTTTTTAAAATATATATATATATATTTAATTAATACTTTTTATTTGCAAAACATATGTATGGGTAATTCCTAAACATTAACCCTTACAAAACTTTCTGTTACAAATTTTTCCCCCCTACTCCCCACCCCTCCCCTAGATGGCAGGATATCTACTACATGATAATTATGTTAGAATACTTAAGAAATTGAATATATGTATAGTTATTGCATCATTTTTTGTGCAGGAGAAATCATATCTACAAGAAAGAATAATCCGATAAAGAAATACAATGCAAGTAAACCTCAATAGAGAACATATAAATGTTATGTTGTGGTCCACATTTCACATCCCTCTCTCTGGGTGTATATGGCTCTCTTCACCAAACAATTGGAACTGTTAACCTCTGTTTTTAAAAAAAACTATTTCTCAAGCGTTCCCTTTTGTAGGAGGTTTTCATGGAATTATCTTTTCCTTGCTCTTCAGTGTTATTTTATCTTTATATTCCAGTCTTTCAATCAGGTAAGTGATGGCTTTCCCTCCACCCCCAAATGTCTATGTTAGCAGGAATATTGCATTAGGCTACAAAGTACCCACAAGTGTTCCTGGAGGAGCTCATATAACAAGGGGAGACAGTATGTTTTAATGCCTATTAAAGAGATGACATTTGAGAATCAGAAAGTCAATTATTCAGCAGACATTTATCACATGCATGCTAGGTCATCATAATATGTTAAGAATATGAGATATGCATTCAGAGGAATAGAATTCCAAGTTTAACCTATAATTTGCAAGTTACTTGTGTGACTTTGGGCAAATAATTTGGTATCTCCAGGTCTTAGGTTCCTCATCTATAGAACAAGAAGGTTTGACTTGACATATAAGATACCTTCCAACTCTAAATCTGTAATTCTTCGACATCCTAGGCACTGTGAAGTGCTGGAGATACAGAGTAAAAATTAAAAAGTTCCTGTCCTTAAGGGATTTGTATCATTTTATTGCTAGAAAAATGTATATAAATAGAATACACAAAATAAATACAAGATAATTTGGGAGTCCTAGAAAATCAAGAAAGGTCTCATGATCTGGGAGGCCCTGGCATATTGCCATGCATATAAATAGTTCCATCTTTAGTGGACACTAGGTGGTGCAGTGTATAGAAGGAAGATTTGAGGTCAAATTCTACCTCAGATACTTGCTATATGTGTAAATATCTGTGTAATTCCCTTAACCTGTCTGTCTCAGTTTCTTAAACTGTAAAATGGGGATGATAATAGTACCTACCTCTAAGAGTCATAAATAGCTCTCTACAGATAAAAAGCATTTAAAGATTTTTTTTTTCATTTAAAAAGAAACATTAGAGACAGGACTTTAAGCAACCTCCATTCATTTTCACTGTGTTTCCCCACAGGGAGGCTGTGAGGAAACGTATTCTAAAGGCACCTAGAACTCCCATCATTAGGAAACCTCCAGCTATAATAACTTCTTTCTCAAAGAACATGCCTTCTTTTCTAGGGATAGAGAGAGGAAGTAGATTTAGGCTCAGGCTCTATTTCAGTCTAGCTTTAGGGAAGACATAAGTTGCTCAATTAGGGACTCTCTGGAAGCCTGGAGGGTGGAATACTAAACTCTACCCAAAGCTCTTCTTTAAAGAGTGCAGAAACTGGTCTTTCAGCTCATTCCTATAGAACATCTTATTTCTGAGTCTGGCACCAGATATCTCTTGATGAAAAATTAGAATCTAAGTGCAAAAGAAAGTATCTTTAACTACAGTTTAGGACTAGGTTTAATATATCCTTCCCTATTAATGATGAGAAAATTGAGACTTAGAATAAAGTGACTTGCCCACGATTTGGTCTCAAATCCTCAGACTCAAAAGGCAACCACCATAGTACGAACAGAAGACACAATAAGTGCCTTCTAGAAGCCAATGATGAAAATGGACATAGATTATTTCTAACATTATGAAGCAACAAATTTATCTCTATTAAATAAGTAACTGAATTAGGCCCAACATTCCCTTGCTGAGATATTTTTGGTTACTTACTCTGTCACATATGATGGTAACCATATAATTCCAGTTTTGAGTCACTTGTATATTTGACAAATACAACATAAATGCCTTTAGCCAAGTGACTAATAAAAACTGTAAATAAGACAAATTGTTGGGGAATCCATTGATACCTACTTCTAGGTTGCTATAACATTAACATATTTTCTTTGTACCTAGATATTCAATTATTTCTGAATCAGCCTGAAAATATTACTCCTTATGTAAGGAATGTGATTTGGATGGATGCATCTAAAACCTTTTATCTCATTCCCTTATATACAAAAGAGGCATTTGGGGGCAAGTGTGAATTATATTAATTCTTTCATACATATGAAGAAATTGAGGTCCAAATATATCAAATGACCAGTCTGAGTTACATATCTAAAAAGTCAGTGTAGTATAATGGAAAGAGCACGAAACTTAGAAAATTGGGGTTCAAGTCTCAACACTTCCATTCATGAACCACATGATCTTGAGTAAAGTACTTAACCTATCAAAGCTTCATTTAGTCATCTGTGAAATGGGAAGAATAACACTGGCAGTACCTATCTTGTTGTTAGGAAAACATTTCATAAACCTTACATTTCAAAAGAAACAAGAGCTATTATTTTTCATGGTAGCAGAGCCAGTATGAGGATCCAAGTATCCTGATTCCCAGACTTCAGTTTCACTATGCCATGGAATTACAATCATATATCTGGAGCTGGAAAATCTTAAAAGCCAACTCTCTTAGTATACAAATAAATGGAGGGAGATTGTGTCTTCCCAAGGTCAAGTAAGTACTAAAAACAGAATTTCAGGATGGGTTCCCTATCTTAAAAACATTTTCCTCCCATTGTATCACGTGGCCTTCAAACCTAAAACTAACCCACAATCAAGTTTATAGCTTCATTAGCATCATCCTCTAACTAAATGAGATCATTACAGACCTTCCCCCATAGGTCTCATAGATCCTGATTAATATTCATAAACCTATATTCCCAGATCCCTAGTGTTGACAGCACTGCTAACTAAAAACAAGTTTCTAAATTTTGTCGAGGAAAAAAAGTAATTATGAATCATTTTTGCAATGTGTTAGAGATATTCTAATGACAATCAAATTCATTAAGATATCCAAAGACATTTTACCAATATGATAATGAAGTAGCAAAAAACATGAAAGGGATAGTATTAGGAAAAACACAAGATTTTTGTAATGCTCTATATATGTAAGTGTATTAAATTGGTACAATGCAGATGTAAATGACCAGATGTTTCTACTTGCCAAAGCAATTTCTCATATTTTTAGGGACAGGTGCAAGAGCTTATCTCATATAATATCCTTTTTCCTTTCAAAAATGCATTTTATGTATTTGTTTTTGAAGGATTTTCTCTCACATACACACCTACACACACCTACCTACCCACCCCTAGATATATATATATATCACTTTACTTCGGAAGTAGAAGATATAGGTTAGGATAGAGTTCTTTTCTGATGAATATGAAGCAAGAACCAGAGGAGAAAGAAATTCTTAAAATCTTTCTTCTGCTAGGTGGCTTATTAAGTTTTATCTTTTGTAATATCAGTCTAAAGTTGTGTGTGTGTGTGTGTGTGTGTGTGTGTATGTTTGCATGTGTTGTGGAGGGAAGGTGGTGGTGGTGAATATCATATGATGAGCTCTTTTCAAGTTAAAGTAAGAAATTTTATAGGGAAGAAAGATAAGAAATATTTCTACCCCTCTTTAATTAAACCTGGCTTTATTGGGCTTACTTTTTGTAATAAGTCTGCCTTAAATATTATTTCATTGTATAGTTTTTAATGCATGCATAAGATTAATTTACATATTTCTGCTTCAGTTCAATGATCCCATGGCTAGGACAGGAGGATGTGTGTGTGGGGGTGATACCATATATTTAACCACAAACCCAGATAGATAGTGCCAGTTCCCAAGATCTTAATCTACTTTCCCATAGGTTGCCCCTGTCTCCACCTCACTAGAAGAATAATAATGGAATAAGAAAACATTTCCAAAATAGGACATCAGGAAAAATACTGCAGCTTACCATGAACTATCTACCTAAGGACTGATGGCTCAACATGGATGCTTGATAAATATTCATGAAGAAAATACAATATTTCCTCAGATGAGTATAGTGTCCCAAGAAAGTAAAAACTGATCTGTAATTGCTGTTAAAAGGACCAAACTCAGTAAATACATGTTAAAAAGAACATCATACATGAATTGAAAAGCTATATTACTTTTTTATGGACAAAGATTAATTTATATGGGCCTTTATTCTTTTATATTAAATACATAATTTCAAAGTGAATAAGACATCAGTTATTATAGTTTTTCATGTTATTCATCATTTTCTGTGAATAGAAATGGATAATGTAATATTGATATTTAATTTCTTGAATGGATTGCATTTGTGCTTTGAGTAAAGATAAAGATTATCAGACAAAAGAATAGATTATCAAGAGACCTGATTTCTCTTGGGCAATTCCTCCCTTCAGTCCCCATGGGATTGGATGTTGGACTAGATTATGTTAAACTCCCTATAAATCCTGACATTCTAGGATTCTGTAATTCTAAGGCTAAATTTATAGTTTCTTAAAATTAATTTTTTTCTCCAAATATGTTATATGTCCAGACTTAGAGCCAGAAGGAATTTCCCAGCCATTGGACACATGAGGAAAGGGAAACGTAGAGGGGCTAAATGACTTATTCACAGTAATGGAGGCATTCTGTATCAGAGGCTGGATTTGAACACAGACTTCAGAGCCACTTTTCTTTCCACTGTATCTTATTAAGATCAAGGTATAGAGACAGCTCTCAGAGTAACAACAGCAGTAGCAGCAACAAAAATAACTCATTTATGTAGCACGTATGCTACATAAAATTTACAAAGTTTTCACACAAAGGATCTCTTTTGAAGTCAGATTGTTGCTATGTATCCTTAATTCCATTCTCTCTTTTCCTATATTATGTTTGTTTCTGACATTTATACTGCTTCCCTCCTCAGAAATATCTTGTTTTCTATCCATGAGTCTAAGTTCTCATAATTTATTAAAAACAGTTCAAATCCTACCTGTCCTCTCATTATTCCTGTTCTTAATTGTCCTTTTTGACTTTAAATTCCTATACAATTCAAATTGATCTTAAAGTGCCACTCAACACTTCTCTAGTTGTATTATACATACATATTTTAGCTCCCTAAGTTGATTGTAAACTGTTTGAACATAGACATCATGTTTTCATTTATACATGTCCATAGTGTCTACCTGAAATCACTAAATTATCAACGCAGATGATAAAAATAAAGTTTAGATATTTCATTTAGATATTATGTTACGGCTAAAACAACTTCATTTGTATAATTTTTAGATAATTAATTACAATTCATTTTAATCTAGCTCTACTAATGGTTACCAAATATTGATTGGAAGAGCCGGTACACAAAAGAGGGATTATCTTTATTCTGCTTGATCCTAGAAAATAAAACAAGTAACAATAGGAAAGATGTAGATTTGATGATAGAAAAACACATCCTAATGATTAGAAGACTCCCAGAAATAAATGGATTGCCTTAAGAGATGTGGTTAGTTCTGCAATGACACTTATTTAGAAAATCAAATTTGTTCCAATACAATTGATACATTAGGGAAAAATTTGAATATAATGCAAAATTCATGTTTGTTTCTCTGTAATTCCTCAGAAAGAAATGCTAGGTGAATACAGAAACTTGTGCCTAATAGAACCAAGTCATATGGAAACACACAAAATACACACATGCAAATTCTTCAAACATCTACCACATACCTCAATTCGGTTTTCCTATAAGGTTCTACTTTGCTGTTCTTTTATAATTATGAACTTCTTTATATTGTTTTTTTTTTAATTCAACATCCCAAACATGTCTAAGCATCCTACTTCAAAACTGTTTAAATAAAAACCTTTTATGGTTGCAAAGTGTTTTCACCTAAATGATCTCTTTTGATCAGTCTATTTGTCTTAATTCTATTATTTCTTCCCTGGGTGTTAGATTTGTTTTTTACTTTGCACATGCTGTTTTCCACCCCTGGAATATGATGCTTTTTATCTCTTGATCTAGTTCTTATACTTTATTCAGGACTTATTCCAAATCTGACTTCTTAACATCCTTTGTCTCATAAGTCATGATTTTACATAATACAGTGATTTTTAGGAACTTGTGTTTAGGAGAATTGACAACAATGGATCCTACCTCACTAGATATCTTAAGAAAAGAGTGAATCACCACGTTAGATATATTATAGAGATAATTCTTATATAGATATATTTTGACTAGATGGCCTCCAATCATTGTTCTAACTCTGGTTCTAGTTATGTTGTTAGCCTAGAATCACCACTTTTATCTTTTAACAAAATAGATTATTTTTCAGTGAAACACATGAATTTGTGGTGTGACAAACACCTGGAAGTCAGAATGCCTTTATTTTAATTTTGATCCAGTTACTGGTTAGCTATTAAGACTGGCCAAATCATTTCACTTTTCTGAGTCTTGGAATCCTCTTCTATTGAAGAATATTGGACTAGAAGTAATTCTTCTAGCCTTAAGGTTCCATTATCTTATCTTCCCATTCCTTAAAAGGAAATATAGTTAATGTTTCCAGGACTAGTACAGTAGAGGATGAAACTTAAATCTTATGGAATTGTGAAGCTCAATTGCCACTTTCCTTCTTATTTCTTTCTTATCTCTTTCCCTCCTTCCTTTTTTCCCCTTCTCCCTCCTCCTTTCTTTCCTCCCTCTCTTCCTTCCCTCTCAGTGCATAGTAATCTGTACTTTTGATGAATAACCTGCTTGTTTGGTGTTAGCTGTCAGATCACAGTCTAAAACATGCTGTGGTGGTCCAGTTTCTTGCTCTTAACAGAGTTTCTTTTCTAGCTTGTCCTGACTTTTGGCAGGAGTCTAAACACTGATACAAATCCACATTACTAAGACTGCAGTATTCAAGAAAGAGGGCAAAGGGTCCTAGAGGTCAAGTGGATAATCAGCTGAACACGAGTAAGCAATGTAGTGCTGATTTCAAAGGGGACATCAGCAAAAGACTCATTATACTCAAGCCTATACACAATCAGTCTGCTGAGAATCATGTTGGCAGCAATAAGCTCATATAGTTGGAAAGACTTCTAATATCTCAACAATAGAAACTATTTCTCCAAAAAAAGACTTTTTAAAAAAGATATTTCATTCAAATTATATATTGCAAGCTAATTTTTAGCGTATGGTTCTTGCCACTATATTGCTTTTGGTTAGAAGTTTCAAATGTTGTTTAGCTGCCTCATTTCTAAGTTCAGATTTGGAAAGAATCTAATTATGATGAGGTAGGACAATCAAGGCATTTTCCAAACCTTAGGCACCATGCCTAAGTTATCCCTTCCACATCACTATTTTCCCCCTGTTTTCTGAAATATGTGTAGGCATAAGAAATTAAATGGGTATTTTCTAGGAGTTTTGTGGGAGCTACAGATGACACAGAAAAAGTTTAGAATCTCAGAGATGCATAAAATATATGTAGAGAATTGTATAATCTCAACATTATTTTATCTTTAAATACCATAAATATACCCAAATTTTTTTATAATAAGGTACTATAAATACTCCATAAAAGAAAAAAATTCAGACTTTTCTGGTTCCAAGGGAAGACCAAAAAATTTTATGTAGATTTTCCAGATTATGGGGGCATTATGCCTTTAATCCCTGCAATGTAGAAGGGATAACTGTAATTCATTCCAGAATCTGGAAGTCAGTTTCAGAGTTAAAAGACACACTACTTCTAATTGCCATATATTACTAGACACCATTCTGAGCTGCTTTTCAGCTTAATTAACATCTCACTCTTCCTGTCATGCCTCATGAAGATGGATTTAAAACAACACTCAATCTTTTTGGTTTCCCATGTATATAATGACCAACTAAGGCTGTCGGCTATCTGGAAAGACAACAGACACTGGAGAATATGGAGTTTTTTATCAGGAAAGAAATAGGGTCATACTATTCTTGGACAGAATGTTTCAAAGATGTCAAAGGAAATGAGGTAGGAAACCTGCCAAAGTTGATCACCCTATGGAAACAGTAAGAAAGGTGGGGATCTTCTTGGGTTTCATGTCTCATGGGCTCAATGCTCACTTTATAGCTGCTTCATTTAGCAGGATTTCATGATGACCTTCTGAACTAGAGGAATTCCACATAGGTTCTTTGATTTCTGGCTGAAGGGTATCTTGTCCAAATCCTTCACTTAAAAGATGAGGAAACTGGGGTTCAGGAAAGAGATTTAGTAACTTTCCCAAGTTCACAAAAGAAGTGTCAGAGATGAGATTTGAAACCCAGTTCTCTGATTTCAAATTGAGTGATCTTCAATCAGGTAATGTGGTCATATCAATACTCCCAACAAGATACATGAGCAAAAGCTATTTTGTGGCTTGTGTTCATAAGTTTTCTTCTGCTATATTTGCTAATGTTTGCCCCTCTAGCATCTAACAATGTTTTTTATATAGTAGACATTTAATAGATATTTGTTACATTGAAATAAAATATTAGTGGTTTCCTACTAGACAATACATTCAAAGCATGTATTTGAAAGTAAATGAAATATCTATTAAGGTTCAGGTTTAATATGAATAAAATGAAGCCAGTGTTCTAGTTTTCCTTCCATTTAAGAATAAGTCTTAGAAAACATTCAGGCTTGGTTCTGATTCACATTGGTTCCCTGACTATTAGTTTGAAAACAATAACAACACTACCACCAGCAAAATCCTTATTTGATTCATGATCGAATAAAATAATAAGAATAACAGCAAAAAATTATACCATCATCTGAATTTGAAAATTAGTACAGGTGGCAAATAGCTCATAGACCTTATATCAAATCCCTTCTATAAACATTAAATTTACTTATATATCATATTGTAAACTTTTGTCATTGGTGATATTGAGTTTCCTGGCATTTATCACATGCTGCATTGAATTCTCATGCATCACAATCTCAATTTGACCTGTGGCATATGTTTAAAACTACTTCTACTTAAATGCCCATGAAACTCAGTATTCCCACTTGATTTTGGTTGAGAACTCCTTTTTTTCTTTCAAGATTTCATATTACCTCCCAGTGCTCAATTAATAACTAAAAACAAGTGAGTATAAAGATTTCTTTAGAACTCCATTTATATAAAGACTTTTAGCTTTTATCCAATATTTTGACCCAGTTCTTTAATAATCCTATCTGTGATTTCATTAAAGTATTTCAAAACCAATCCAAATGTACAGAAGTTTCAAAATCTAATTTTATGGGAACAGAAAATGAATGTATTTTCAGAATTGGTATTTTAATCTCATTAAGGCAGAATTATGTATTTTATAATTATACCTAGGAATAACTTATACTTATACTTTTGCTCAGACTAATGAAGACATAATTTACTCAGAATAATTCTAAATTTATTCAGTCTGGAAGAAAGAAAGTCAATTTTCATTCATCTTTACCATAAGGCACTATTGGACATTTTTCTATTCATTTAAAACATATCCATATAGTCCCTAAATAATGAATATCAGTACTTTTCAAAACTGAAGAGAGAAAAAAGTAAGGAGAACACTAAGGGAGTAATATTGAGCATAGATTGCACAATTTTGATTCAGGAAGACCAGAGTTCAAATATCTCAACTGATAGTTAATAGAGATGCAATTATTGACAAAACATTCATTATCTTTGTGACTCCGGTAATGTTCTAAGAAAATAATTCTTAGTAACTACTAGCTGATATTTATAAGATGATTAAAGAATTACAAAATGTTTTCCATATATAATTTCTTTCAATTTTCACAATAATCCAAGGAAATGGGTGCTCTTTATTATCCTTAGTTTATAGATGATGAAATTTAAGCAAAGATTTTGACTTGCCCAGGGTCATTCATCTTATAAGTCACTGAGGTTAGATTCTAACTTGAAGACAAATAATAGGCTGATATACAGAAGATGAAAAGAGAGGATGAGGAGTATTCTAAATACTTCCTTCTGTTAAAATTGTTTATTTTTTAAACAATCTCTGTATTAAACATTTGCATTAAAATTTTTTCTTTCTGATGGATAATCATTTCTGCAATAGATTTCAAATAAACCTTAACAATCAGCATTGTTTTTCAAAGAATCATAGAGGAAAAACTGACCTGCTTAAAGATTTATTTCTTGTAATAGGAGACAATTATTAATAGGTGTCTATTCACACCATGCTCCTAAAAGGCAATGGCAAATTTGAAATTTTTCTACAAATGTATCCAATACAAGTAAGATCAGAAAAGAAACAGTACACTGGATAAAACAAAACACAACAACAACAACAACAACAACAAAAACAACAACTTTGCAGTAAGTTTCTCTGAGAAAGGTCTCATTTCTAAGATATAAGGAAATACTTAAAATTCCTAGCAATAAACCATTGATAAAGAGTCAAAGGATATAAACATAGTTCTCAAGGATATAAAATCAAGCTATTTATAGATATATGAAAATTTTTTATAACTAATAACTAGAGAAATGCAAATTAAAAGGATACAAACTCCATGTTATCACTGGCAAAGTTCACAAAAAAGAAAAATGACAAATGTTCTAAGACCTTCAGAAAAATAGGTACATTGATGGACTCACTGTTGGTGAAACCATGTATTTTTCCAGCCACTCTGTAAGACAATCTGGAACTTGCTTAAACAATTACTTAATTATGCATCCTCACTGATAACATAAGGCCTGTATTCCCAGAGAGAAGATAAAAGATCCTATATGTATAAAATAATTTTGTCAGTTCTTTTCTGTATTAGAGAAAGAAAAAAGGCTAAACAAATTATGACATTAATATAATGGAATATAGCTTTTATACTACCAGAAATTAAGAAAGTCTGGGAATACTTAAATAATTGATCCAGCATGAAGTAAGCAGAACAAGAAAAATTTATGCTATAGCATCGTTGCAAAAATGAACAACTTTGAAAGATAGTATTTCTGATCAGTGTAATAACCAACCATGATTCCAGAGGAATGATGAAGAAAATTACCTATCCCTTGGCAGAGAAATAATCTATAAATATACAATGATATACGTGGTTTTAGACATGGCCAATATGGAAATTTGTTTTTACTTGATTGTTTATTTGTTCGAGGATGGTTCTAATTTTATTCTTTTTACTCATTTTTGTTTGGTCACTCTTTGTGATTCCATTTAGGGTTTTCTTGGCAAAGATACTGTTATGTAAACAGAAGCAAATAGGGTTAAATGTTTGACCAAGGCCACACAGCTAGGAAGTGTATGAGGTTAAATTTGAATTCAGGAAGATGACCCTTCCTGACTGCAGGTATGGTGCTTTATCCACAGCACCTGTCTAACTGATCTCGTTTACTCATAGTACAGAACTAATCTTTGCTGTAAGGAATTGTAGCATAAACATTTAAGCAGGCAACTCATACATATGCATACGATTGCAACCTTCATGCAATTCCTCGAAAACTTGCTCCTACAATCCCACACATACCACATACCTTTTGAAAACTACTTCTGTCCAATCTATTGCAGAATAGTCATGTTCTTAACACATCCATGTGTATGCAGCACACACATATATGTATTTATGTTATAAATACAAGTATATATATGGCATGTGTAAATATACACATACATGTAAATGCATGTATAGGAATAATACATTTTATTGGCGTCAGAGAGGAAAGATTTCACAAATAATTATTATCTTGGACAAGCATACCAAGATATATGGCTTCCTATAAACATTTGTCTTAAAAACATTTCTGAATGAAAAGTCCCTTGTTTTTCAAAATTGGAATTAAATTTCAAAATAGTTAAGTTAACTAGATCATTTCAGATCCCCTCAACTAATCCCTTACACATTGATAATCCACCATGGGTTAGAACTTGAGCTCTCAAAATCTTTGTAAGATGATTGAAAGCTCTGGAAAGTTCTGTTGACGTAAAGTTTTTTTTTTCTTCCATTTATTTCTTTTTAATACATATTGCTTTATAAATCATGTTGGGAGAGAAAAATCAGAAAAAAGGATAAAACCATGGGAGAGAGAAAAAAAACCCAGAAAAAAAGAAGTGAAAGTAGCATGTGTTAATTTACATTCAGTCTCCATAGTTCTTTTTCTGAATGTTGATGGCATTTTCTGTCCAAAGTCTATTGATATTGCTTTGGATCACTGAACTACAGAAGAACCAAGCCTTTCATATTTGATTATTGCACATTCTTGCTGTTATTGTGTACAATGTATTCACCCTTTACCTCCATCCTAAACTAAAATTGCTGTTCTGGATAGAGATTTATATATACTCTCTAAAGAAAGAATATAAGCAGAAAGTTAAAAGGTCATCAAGGAGAATTTAAGGCATAATTTGTAATATGTAGCCACTAGGTTGAACTTTCACATTAAGAAATCAGTAATAAAGTTTCATTTTCATTGGCCAAATGATATTTGTTATTTGATGAAACAACTAAAATGGAAATGGGAAAAAAGACAAAACATCGAACTTAAACCCAACTCTTGAGCTTCTCTAAATTTAGTCTGTTGCAGGTTAATTGAAGAGTGCATAGTCTTGTGGTCTGTGGTCTGACACTACAGTACTTTTGGTAGTAACTGCTGACAACAGGTACATGAATTCATATTGTGCCCTTGACAATAAGTGGCATAATTTTGTTATTTCCTTTTAGCACAGCAGTTTTGTTTTGATTATGTTCATAGATGTGCTGAATGAATGAATTAAAAAGCATTTATTAAGTACTTCTTATGTGCAAAGTGTCATTTTCTCTTTCTCCCTTCTACCCGCCAATCCGTACTGGGAATACAAATAGAAAAACAAGAAAGTACAATTGAATTACAAATGTTAGAGCTGGAAGGGTTCTTCTAATCTATTTCATTTTATTGATGGGGAAACTGAGGTAAGTGTTGCCTTATCTACTTGCTCTGTTCTCTGTTGTCTATAAATCTGCCCAGTGGTTTTAAAAAAAGCAAAAGGACCAAAAATGAAATACAAACAAAAAATTTATTATTTGCTAACCCCTATTAAGCTACCATTTTATACCTTTTAAGACCAAATAGACAAAGCGCTGGATTTATAGTGAAGAGAAGTAGGTTTGAATGCTGTCTCAGACATTTCTCAGTTTGTGTGATGATGGGAAAGTTATTGTACCTTTTAAGAGTCTCAAATTCCTCATCTGTAAAATGGAAATAATAATTTCAGGATTGAATTTAAGGTGGGGACAGCACCTCTGCACCCTGAAACTTTAAGAGTTAAAAAGTGAAGAAATAGACTGGGAAAATGAGTAAACAACAGGAAAAAAAATTCTGACTATAGAAAGCAACTATAGTTCAAAAGATACACTTAGAAGAAGATAACAAAATCAAAGCTCCTACGTCCAAAGCCTCCAAGAAAAGAATGAATTGCTCTTAGGCCATGGAAGAGGCTCATAAAAAGGATTTTGAAAATCAAGTAAGATAGGTAAAGGAAACATTGGAAAGAGAAATGAGAGTAATGCAAGAAAATCATGGGAAAAAATGTCAAGAGCTTCATTAAGGAGACAAAAAAAAAATACCAAAGAAAACAACTCCTTAAAAAACAAGCCAGGCCAAATTGTAAAAGAGGTGTAAAAAAGTAATGAGGAGAATGCCTTAAAAGTAGAATTAGCCAAAATGAAAAACAAGGCACAAAAATGCACTGGAAAAAAAATCTCCTTAAAGAAGTAGAATTGGTACAATGGAAAAGGAAATGAAAAACTCACTGAAAAAAATAATTTCTTAAAAATTAAAATTGAGCAAATAAAAGCTAATGACTATGAGAAATCAAACAATAATAAAATCCAAAAGAATGAAAAAAAAAGATAATTTGAAATATATCACTGAAAAAAATAACTGAGCTAGAAAAAAGAGCCAGGAGAGATAATTTTAAAATTAATGAACTACCTGAAATACGTGTACAAAAAAAGAGCGCCGACATTGTTATTTATCAGGAGAAAGATGCCTGATGTTTTAGAACCAGAGGGTAATATGGAAATTGAAATAATGTACCAATCACTTCTTGAAAGTGATTGCAAAATGAAAATTCTCAGGAATATGACAGCTAAATCCCAGAGCTGCTAAGTCAAGGAGGAAATATTCCAAGCAGCCAGAAAGAAACAAATCAAATATCATGGAAGTTCAGGATAACACAAGATTTAGCAGCTTCTACAATAAAGGATCAAAGGGCTTTGAATATGATAACCCAGAGGGCAAAGAAGCTAGGATTACAAACAAGGATCACCTATTCAGCAAAACTGAGTATGATCCTTTGGGGGGAAAAATATTCAATGAGATAGAGGACTTTCAAGCATTCTTAATGAAAACATAAGAGCTGAATAGAAAATGTAATTTTCAAATTCAAAGCTCAAGAGAAGCATAAGAAGGCAAACAAGAAAGGGAAATCATAAGAGACTTAATTAGGATAGACTTTACATTCCTACATGGGAAGATGATATTTGTAACTCATAAGAACTTTGTCATTATTAGAGCAGTTATGCAAGGTGTATTTATAAATAGAAGTCACAGGTGTGAGTTGAATGTGAAGGGATAATACCTAAAAAACAAATTATGGGATAAAAGAAGAAATGTACTTTGGGAAAAGAAAAGGAAGATGTAGAATGGGATAAATTATCTCACATGAAATAAGCAAAAGAAAGCTTTTACAGTGGAGGGGAAGAGGGAGTATTTGGAGAGATGGAGTAAATCTTACTCTTATCAGAACTAGCTCAAAGAGAGAAAAACTATACATTCAAAAGCAAAACACTGCTGAGGAGGGACAGGGTGAAAGGAGAGGGAGAATAGAATACATGGGAAGAAAGCAATAGAAGAGCGAGAAATACAGTGAGCAATAGTTACTGTGAAAAAAAATTTGAAGCTAGGTTTTCTGATAAATGTCTCATTTCTCAGAGAACTGAGTAAAATTTATAAAAACAAGAATAATTTGTCAATTGATAAATGATCAAAAGATATGAACAATTTTTAGATGACATAGTCATAGCTACCTATTGTCATGAAAAAAATGCTTTAATTCACTATTGATTGGAGAGATGCAAATTAAGTTCTGTAATACTGCTTCACAGCTATTAGATTGGCTAATAGGACAGAAAAGGAAAATTACTAATGTTAGAGGGGAAGTGGGAAAAATGAAATATTAATGCACTATTGGTAGAGTTGTAAACTGATTCAACCATTCTGTAGAGCAATATCCAAGAAGCTATAAAACCCTGCACACCTTTTTCATACCACCGCTAGGTCTGTATTTCAAAAGAGATTTTTAAAAAATACCAAAAAAGAAAAGAACTTATATTTACAAGGTATTTATTGCAGCTCTTTTGGGGGCAAAGAACTGAATATTGAGGGGATGCCCATCAGTTGGAGAATGGCTGGACAAACTGTGGTGATGGTGATGCAGTAATATCATGCTGAAAGAAACGATAAACAGTATACTCAGAAAAACCTGGAAAGGCTTCCACGAGCTCATGCAAAGCTAAATGTATTGTGTACAAAGTAACAGCAATATTGTAAGATAGTTAGCTACAAATGACAGCTATTTTTAGCAATGCATTAATGATCCAATAAAAACTCTGAAGGACATGATGAAAAATGTTATTATTCCACAGAAAAAGAACTGATAGTATCTGAGTATAGTTTGAAGCATACTTTTTTTTTTTGCTTTATTTTTCTGGAGTTTCTGGAACTTTTTTTTTTTGAGGGGAAGGAAGGGTGTCTGTTTTGTTTACAACAGAACTAATATGGAAATGTTTTGCATGACTACACAAATTATATCAAATTGCTTGCCTTCTCAATGAGAGAGGGTGAGAAGAGGAGAGAATTTGAAACTCTAAGTTTTAAAAACAAATGTTAAAATTGTTTTTTCATGTAACTGGGGAAAAATAAAATATTAAATAATTTTTTAAAAGGTGGTGCTTTCACTGCTTTGTTTCTTCAACACCAAGTGATGTCAACTCAGCTCCTTCTAATCTAACTTTCTACTCTATTGTAGTCATTTCTACTCTATTGAAATGACCATCTCAAAGATAATCAATAATCTTTTAACTCTAATTGGCTTTTTCTCAGTTTTCATTATGCTTGACTCTTCTGAAGCTTTGGAAATTATTCATTAACCTCTTCTAGATACTTTCTGTTCTTTGGCTTTCATGACAATGCTCTCACTTGGTTCTCTGGACTGCCTGATAGACACTTCCTTGTATTTCCTTTTTAATGGATTAATTATCTCCTATTTCCTTTGAATTATCTCCCAGGGATATGCTGTGAGAACCTTGTTTTTTTCTTTCTATGTCCTCCATTGGTTATCTCATCAGCTCTCATGGATTTAAGAAATAACATGTATGTGTATATATGTGTTGTGTGTATATCTCTAAAATATATTTACTGATTTCTGATTGACACCTACATAAGAATGCCTTACTATTATATAAACCTACTGGTTCTACAAAATTCTTTGTTTCAAATTCTTCTGAGGATGTCAACAATCCTACCTTAGAGCCATCCTTGACTTTTCTCTTTTCTCACTTTTCACATCCAATCAGCCATCAAGTCTTGTGTATTATGCCTCCCATAATGTCTCTTATTTGTCCCCTTCTCTTTATTCATATGCCCACCAACTTGGTTCATACTCTCATATATTTTCCAGGACCATTTTAATAGAAGCCTAAATGGTTTCCTGGCTGACAGTGTCTTCCCTATCTTATTCACTTCCCATGAAATTACTGAAATGATTTTCATAAGGAAGAGTTCTCAATATGTCATACCTGTGCTTAGAAAGAAATCTTCACTAGTTCCCTATTTCCTTTAGGATATAATGCAAACTGTTTAGCTTGATTTTTAAATTCTTCCAAATTCAGGTCCCAAGTTACTTTTCCAGGTTTAATTTGTATTATTTTTCTTTCATATATACTACATTCCCACCATACAGAATGACAATATGTTCTCTGAATCTCAAAATCCTCTACAAGCCATTTATGTTTGCATGTTCCTAGAATGAAGATGTTCTTCTAATCTGAATCTTTAATTTCATTCAAATTTCAAGTCAGCTGCCAATTCCTCTATTCATCCTTCCTAATTTAAAAAATGCTTGCTGAATTTAAATACATTACTTGGCTAAGCTCATATAATTCAGTAGTGGTAGAGTCCTTAGCTAGAACTTTGTCAAGTGATTTATACATATTAAATGTTTTGAGTCCATACTTTCTTTTTTTTCAATTGTATTTGATTTTTCCAAATACATGTAAAAATACTTTTCAACATTCATTTTTCTAAGATTTTGTATTCCAATTTTTTTCTCCCTCCTTCCTTTATCAACCCTTTCCCCAGGAGAGCATACAGTGTGATAAAGATCATACATATACAATCATTTTAAACATATTTAAACATAAACATTTTCCATCTTTGTCAAGTTATACAAGAAAAATCAGATCAAAAGGGAAAAAAATACAAGAGAAGGAAAAAGAAAACAAAAAAAAAAGAAAGAAAAAAGGTGAAAATAGTATGCTTTGATCTGCATTCAGTCTCCATAGTTGTCTCTCTGTATGCAGATGTCATTTTCCATCTCACATTTATTAGAATTGTCTTGGATCACTGCATTTCTGAGAAGAGCTAAATCTATTATAGTTAATCATCACATAATGTTGTTCTTACTGTGTCCGATGTTCTCCTGGTTCTGTTCACTTCACTCTGCATTAGTTCATGTAAGTCTTTCTAGGTTTTTCTGAAATTAGCCTATTCATCTTTCTTATAGAATTATAATAATCCATTACATTCATATACCACAATATATTCAGCCACTCCCCAATTGATGGACATCCATTTAATTTCCAATTCCTTGCCACTTCAAGAAGAGGTGCCATAAAAATTTTCACACATCACCCTTAATTTTTTCAAAGACTTTTTCAAGATCAACTTAGTGAATGATCTAAAAGAGTCACCTTAGTGGCTTGAAAATGATTAGTGCCTTTTTCATGTAGGAGAAAGTCTGGAGAAATTCTATTGCTTTCCAAAAGACTGAGAAGAAAACATAAAATTTGTTATCCATATAATCCTCTTCTGAAAATGGTTTCCACAGAAGGCTGCTATGATTATTAGAGAAATACAAATTTGAAAGATGTTAAAACTCCAGTCAGTTCAAGGATAAGCCACTGGTGAACTTAAAATCCAGGGACATGTTTTCAAACATGGTTGATATGGGAATTTGTTTTGTGGGGTTATGAACACACACACACACACACACACACATATATATATATATGTATATATATACATATATATATATGAAGGAATTTTTTAAAAATTCTGTTTTAATTTGTTAGTGGGAAAATAAAAAAATACTTCTTATATGAAAAATTTAAAAAATAGACATCAAATAAAAAAAGATTATTCTGAAAAATTGCAGTGCATGCATGGAGTCGATCCTTAATATGCAAGTACACATTAAATGAAATTAATTGCTATGTCCAGATGCTGTGTTTCCCAAGTAGTATGACTCATAATCAAACTCTTCCAATTTAAACATAATCCAGCAATCCAGAATGGATGATAGAAAGGCTTATATAAACTTACAAAGCTGGAAATGATCTAATTTAACTTGTATTCTCTATAGATATGAACAAGTAATGGTAAATGTCTATCAAATAAAGTTCTTTCTTATCGCCATATATCTGGCTGGCCCCTTCTGGATATTTTTGACCCTAATTAGTCTTATTGTCTGAATCAGTAATAGATGTTTGCCTATTCTAATTTCCATTCCCCCCTTTTGTTCCATGGACTCCATCAGATATAGAGTTAAGTTTGATTCCTCCAGTGAGAATTGCCTTCCTTTGCCCAGAAATCTATTAAAAGGAGTCCATAAGGAATTATAAATTATAAATTATAATCATATAATGAGAATGTCCAGTTCTCCCTCATTTCTGATTCATTCTTGCCTTTATGATTCCAGTTTGTTGAACTTGGTTGAACTTGATTGATATTTGATATTTGATAATGTCCTTTAATGATGAGATTTTGCCTTATGATTCTGTTTTTTGAACTTGGTTGAATTTGATTGATGCTTGATATTTGATTATGTCCTTAAGTGATGAGATTTTGCTTTGTTAAAAACAATATTGATAGCTCACATTTACATAATGCTTTAATGTACAGTGGAAAGAGCAATGACTTTGAGTTGGAAATCCTGGTTTTCAGTCTGAGCTCTGACACTTAATTGCCCTATGGCAAAGTCATCATATTCTACGCTTCAGTTTCTTTCTGGGTAAGTGGAAGACCCTCCTCATAGAACCTAGCATTTCTAGCATTTCTCTTGGCTATGAATCACTGTAGTTGATTGAGTAGAGAAACTACATGGTCAAATCTGTGCTTAAAGTAGATTATTTTGGCAGCAGGGGGTAGAATGGATTAGAGTGGTAATACATCTGAATCAGGGAGAATAATCAAAAGTGTCTGGCAATAATGCAAGTGAGAGGTAGGCCTAAACTAAAGTAGTGGACATATATGTTGAGAAAGGGGCTCAGACATGAGAGGCTGGATGAGATGTTTTAAGGATTTGAAAAGTGACTGAACATGTAAGATGAAGGAGAATGCAAAATTAATAACAATGATAAAATTATGAAACTGGGTGAGTGGAAAGATTGTGATACCTTTGACAGAACTAGGAGTTTGGAAGAGGAAAGACTTTGAGGAAAAAGGTAAAGAATACAATTTTGGACTTGCAAAGTTTAGAATATCTTTAGGCCATTCAGTTTGAAATGTCCAACAGGCAAATGATTATGCAAGTCCAAAAAAGGAAGCAGAAGTTTGTAAGTTACCTTCATTCATAAAAATTAAACCCATGAGTTGTCAGAAGAGAGAAAAAGTTTAGAGGGAGAAAAAAAGGCTTAGGACAGAACTTCCAGAATACTCACAGTTGTGGGGTGGAGGGAGGGGTATGATATGTATGATAAGCTAGCAAAGAAGACTCAAAAGAAAGAGCCAGATGTGTAGAGAACTAAGAGAGACTACTGTGACAAAATATCAGAAGGAGTGAGTATCCAGAGGGGGAGAATTGTTAGCACTATCCAACAAAGAAATAGAGTGGTGAATAGATGACGTGCACAAGACATAATAATAAAAGATTATAATAATCTAGTGTTAGCTAAATGCAAAGACTTCAAATTCTGGGAGAAGAACTCATTATTTGAAAAAAACCCAGGGAAAGTTGGAAAATAGTATAGCAGAAATTTGGCATGGACCAACATCTCACATTGTAACACCAAGATGAGGTCAAAATGGGTATGTGATTTAACTGTTAATGCTGATACCATAAGCAAATGAATAGAGCAATGTAGAGTATAGTAATCTATGGAGAAGGGAAGAATTCATGACCAAAAAAGAGACAGAGAACATTATGAAATGTGAAATGAATAGTTTTGATTATATTAAATTAAAAAGGTTTTGCATAAACAAAACCAATGCAATTCCAAAGTTTATAGCTAATATTTCTGATAAAGGCCTCATTTCTTAAATATATAGAGGACAGAGTCAAATTTATAAGAATACAAGTCATTCCCCAATTGATAAGTGGTCCAAGAATATGAACAGGCAATTTTTATGTAAAGTAATGAAAGTTATCTATAGACATTAAAAAATATTCTAAATCACTATTAATTTGAGAAATGCAAATTAAAATAACTCAGAGGTAGTAGCAATTCTCAGATTGACTAATATGGCACAAAAGGAAAATGAAATATGTTGGAGAAGATGTAGGGAAATTGAGAAAGTGATGCATTGTTAGTGGAGTTGTGAACTTATCCAGCCAAATCAATTTGGAGCTTTGCCAAAAGGGTAATCATATCCTTTATTCTTTGTATATCCTTTGACCCAGCATTAGCACTACTACATCTGTTTCTCGAAGAGACCATTAAAAATTGAGAAAAGGACCTATATGCAAAAGAATATTTAAAAATCTGGTGGCAAAACCTGGTGGCAAAGAATAGGAAATTGAAGGAATGCCCATAAATTGGGGAATGGATAACAAATATAAAATACTAATGTACTAAAAAAAATTATGAGCAGGTGGATTTCAGAATAACTAGGAGAAACGATGTGATTGAAATGAGCAGAACCCAGAGAACATTGTAAATAGTAATACTGTGTAATAATAAACTATAATTGACTTAGCTCTTTTTATAATACAATAATCCAAGAAAATTTTAAAAGATTCATGATGGAAAATGCTAATGACATCTAAAAAAATAACTACAGAACCTAAATGCATGTCTTAACATTTTATTTTCACTTTTTATTGTGTTTTTTTGGGTGGATGTTCCCTTTTGTTCTGTTATTTCCTTCACAACATGACTAATGTGAAAATATATTTCCATTACTTGCATAACTGATATGTTTGCTTGCTATCATGGAGAAGTAAGGAAGGGGGAAAATTTGGAACTCAAAATCTTATAAAAATGAATGCTGAAAACTATGTTTACATGAAATTGGAAAGAATATTATTTACCAGGGGGGTGGGGGGAAAGACTGGTTTAGAGTTATCTAATCAATGGAGAACTTGAATCCAGTTCTTCTAGACTTTTAGGTCATCTCTTAATCACTATGTTATACTATTTCTCAGCAACAGAGAGGTTGCTGAATTAAAAATGAATGAGATTCTTGTGTCTTTGGGAAATTTTCCTCTTTTGTGTTTGTCTATAGTCAATGATAGGAGCTATTTTCATTCAGAGTTCAAAATTCACCATTTCATTTTCCAGGGACAGATTATCCAATTTATGAATCATCCAGGGAACCATTCTTCTCATTTTCCTCATTATTACTAGATCATTTGTTTACTTCTTAGCAACTCCACTAGCAGACAGAAATGCAGAGCTAAAAAGGAGAAAATTCAAATGTATTCACTTCCTTGGTGTTTAAGGATTAAGAGAAAGCTCAATTCCTTTGATCAAATTGAGATAGGAAGATTATATTTGTAAACTTTACATAATCTTATCATCCACACTATCTGTTAACACAGGTCAATGTTTTTTACAAGTGAATAAGAATGCAAAATCTCAATTCACACCTAGGTTAACTAACATGAATCAATTTAGTAAGTCATACATTTTGGTTTTTTTTTATTATTCACACAACAATACAATATTCAGTCCAATACTTTAAGACTAAATGAATTCTTTTGGTGTGATCACAACCTCTACTGATGTAGACTGCACCTCCCTTACGTTTTACTAGATTGTATTTAAATTGTTGTACCTGAAAAATTAATTTCCCTTGAACCTCTTAAGACTTAGCTTAGCTGGTTCTCATATGACAGATAGTCAATCCATTACTGGACTCTCTGAGAGAAAAAGTAACTAAGTGGGCATATTTTTAGTCCCCAGAACTGTATAATGTAGCCATGATGAGTTGAACCCACTTATTACTTTGCATAGACTTAGCCATTCTCCTGTTGTACTTCATGTTAGGTTCTATGTAATTCTTCCATTTTTAAAGACATTCAGGAGCAAAGATACATTTAATACCTACTTGGTCTACCTTATTGCCTCATATAAATTAGAGGCATTTTGTATAATCTTAGATTTAGATTGAAAAGAACCTTAAAAAAACATCTAGTCCAGTTATTTCATTTTATAGATGTTATAGATGATGAAATTAGGGCACAAGGAAGTATAAGATCCCTTGACTTGTTCAAGGAAGTATGAAAAGTCAAGTTTGAAAAGGGTCCTCTGACCCTAGAGCCAGTCCTTTTCCAAATGATATTAGAATTAGTATTTTTTTCTTAGATATTTGGTGTTCATGGCCCAGAATGGCATAGATAGTCCAGAGAGGTAAAAGAACAATAGCCTTTTATTTTAACCAATGAAGACCTGTTACTAATAGTGTGGATCAAAGACATTATACCTGGGGTGAGGTCATAGCAAAGTGTCATAAAGTATACAGAGCTTAATGGTAACTTTCTCTGTATCTCCTAGGAATGTTTGATCATCAAAAGAACAAAGGGTTGATTAATGATTTTTTGTCTTTAATGTCACAGAAGTGATTAAGGAATTAAAGACATTTCTTTTTGTTCTTCTTACAAAATGATTTTCTACCTGACAGAAGTGAATAGCTCCCCTTAGTCACATCATATACTTGAGTAGATGAATATTTTATATCTAATAAAGAGTTACAAAAGAATATTCTGTCTTATCAAATTATTGCTGTAGGTCCCAGATAATAAAAATATCAGGTAAAAATTTTACTTACATCACACAAGTTGTGTTGCAGGAATACCATAAGATTACACTGTGGCAACAATTCTCATGTCCAATCCACCCATTATAGTATGGAGGTAATTAAAAGCAGCCAAGAATCAACCCTGTTTATTAAAATACAAATTAGAAATGGATTAAATGGTTGTAGCTTGTTTTTAGGCACAATGAAGAATGAATCAAAAGAGAAAAAATATTTGAAAGAAGTTCTTAACAATGCAAATATTTGTCCCATTAATATCACACTTTTAAGAAATGGAATTTAGTTTTCAAGTTATCATTATAGCATGATGATACTTAATGACAGCTAAACAATAATGATAGTACTTCAAAAGAAAAATATTAAGAAGAAAATATGGAAATAGCCATATTAGTAATACTTAGTACACACATTTCACTCTTGACTCCAACATAGCATTCTGATAAATCATGATTAAAGAAAATGGACTGATTGGATCTATAGAGAATAGAGTAATTCAGTCTTACAAAGCACAATCTGAATTTGCACAAGGAAAAATGATGCTTAGAAGAATTGGGCTACTCAGTGGCATAGTGGATAAAGTACTAAATACTGAACTTGGAATCAAGAAGATATGAATTCAAATATTATCTCAGGCAGTGCTTAAGGAAAGACATTCAAACTATCTATAAGCATGAAAAAATGCACCAATCACTAAAAATTAGAGAAATATAAATAAGAGGGATTGCAAGGTTATACTTCATACCTATCAGATTGGAAAGTTGACAAAAAAAATGACAAATACAAATATTGGTGGGGCTACAGAAAAAAAGGCACATTGTTGTATCCACTGTAGGTGTAACTGTGAAATGGTTCAACCACTATGGAAAGAAATTTTAAACAATATAGAAAGATTTACTAACATGCATATTCCTTGACTCACCTATAACCCTAGGCTTATAGCCCCCCAAAGTTCTATATATACAAGGAAAAAAAATACAGCAGCTTTTTGTACTGAAAAAGAAACAGAAATAAGGGGGTTGTCCATCAATTAGGAAAAGGACTGAATACCTTATGGTATATGTAATGGTAATCATGTAAGGGAATATTATTGTGTTGTAATAAATGAAGAGACAATTTAAGAGAAACCTGGGAACACTTGTATATGGCCTGATTTAGAGTTAGAAACTAGCAGAACCTGGAGAACAATTTATATAGCATAAATATTGTAAAAATATACAATTTTGAAAGACTTGAGAAATTTTATCAATTCAATGATCAACCACGATTCCAAAGGAAATGAGAAAAGCTGCTACCTATTTCCTGCTGGAGAGGTAACAGACTAATTTGCAGAATGATATCTAAGACTTTGGGTGTAACCAATATGGAAGGTTTTTTTTTTTAATTATCATTTCTTTATTATAAAAATTTTGCTTTTCTTTTTTTTCCCCCCAGTAGGAGTGAGATTAAGATAGACCAATTATTAGACAATTTCAAAAATTAAATTAGCTGAAATAAAAAAAAAAAATTCTTGCCTTGGGCACTTACTAGCTGGGAATCACTTGACCTCTCTCTGCTTAATTTACTGTTCTGTAAAATAGGAATAATAATAGCACCTACTTCCCAGGGTTTCTGTTAAGTATAAGCAAATGCAATGTGTTTGGCTAACCTTAAATCTTCATATAAGTGCTAGCTAATGATATATTTATCAGAATGGTTTCTAATATAACCCAAATTGATATAACTGAAAAAGTGCCTATTAAGTAAAGGACTGATTTTTTGTTATGGGAAACATCTCTAGGACAAAAAAAAAACCCTATCATTTATGATTTTAAAGTGGGTTCTTAGGATTAACTGCTCAGTTCTAATTAATGCTACTGATTCTTTTTTTTTATTTATTAATACTTTTTATTTGCAAAACATATGTATGGGTAATTCCTAAACATTAACCCTTACAAAGCTTTCTGTTACAAATTTTTCCCCCCTACTGCCCACCCCTCCCCTAAATGGCAGGATATCCACTACATGATAATTATGTTAGAATACTTAAGAAATCGAATATATGTATAGTTATTGTATCATTAATGCTACTGATTCTTAAACACAGTATCTTCACATGACTTTAAACTTTTATCATACTCTGGGTTATTTTTTAAAGACCTTAGTTGATTTTTAACACTTTCTAATTTCTGAAGAATGTTCCCAAAATTCTCCTTTTAAAGCTCTGCTCAGTCACCTCATAGTCCTTAAACACTAACAGAGTCCAAGCTTCTCCAGCCATAAAAGCTATGGGAAACTGTAAAGTATTTGGCTCATTAGCAAATCAGCTGTCTGTCATCCAATTAGCCTGGCTATGTGAATAAAAACTCATAAACATAAGGTTCCAAAATACAGCTCTCTATTCATTGTATGGCACTGTCTCTATAAGAAGTAGGGCTGTGATATAAACTGGTGGAGGCTCTAGCCCACACTGATGAAATCATGAATCTTGGAAATATTGTAGAAAATTTCCCAAACTAGACAATTCTTTACAACTGACAGAATTCTCACAAAGACTCACATATATTTTCACATGGATCCAAAGTATTCCAAGTATAATCATTAATGAAGGGAACTCTTGAAGGACATAAGTTTGAGGAATGTGAGTTATAGTTGCAGAAAAAAAAAGGCAGAAGTAGAGGATCTTAAAGTGATGCCTACATCCTTACATCCTTAGACAAATCCATTTTATACTGTATATTATTATTTTCTCTGGATAGGAGGTAAGCTCCTTTATCCTTATATCTATAGTACTTGGAACAAAGTAGGTAATTAATAAATATTTGTGGAATGGATGAGTAAATAAATAAATATTTATTTAAAACAACTGAGGGAAGAAAAACAATGTCTTTCTCCTGTAAGGGTTACCTCAGAATTCTACTTGTGGGAGGTATTATGGTAGAAGGGTATGGTAGAAGCTGGGACTAAGAAGAGTATCCAAGTTTAAGATCTGACTCTATCTTTGAAAAATCACTTTATTTTTTCAAATCTCAGTTTCTTTTGTAAGGGAAGAAAGTTCAAATAAAGTTCCTTTCAATTTAAATATTCTATGATTTTAAAATCTTGACACTATTTTCATGGGGGAAATCAAATTATTCTCATTACCTAAGAATGACAATGAAATTTAGTGAAAATTTATTAACAGCACCACTCATGATGAAGCTAAGAGAAAACTGGATAGTACAGTGTAAAGGACACAGGTAGTGGGAATTGGAAGACCCAAGTTAAAATTCTCTGTCTGCCACTTTTTACATGAATTTTGGGCAAGTTAAATTCCTAAGGCTTCACTTCCTTGGGGAAAAAATAATATTGGACCAAATAAATTCTAAGATCTCTTTTAGACTCTATGAACCTTAGAAGCTTCTCAGAACCTGATTTTAATTTTCCTCTTATTAAGATTGTTTTAGAGATGGGAGAAACCTTTGAGATGAAGTCTAGTCCACTGACTAGATTTCTCTTTATGGATGAGGAAATAGATTGTATGAATTGCCACTGGAAGTAATAATAAGAAGTAATATCTAAAAACAGGTCCTTGGATACCAGGCACACCGTATTTTCTTTCCTTCTTTCCCCTTATTCTCCTTCCCACCTACATGGATAATTTATATAGTTGCTTTGAAGCAAAGGGATGAGGCAAAACATTTTTAAAAATAAGAAAATTTTAATAACTGAGAAGAGAGAACCAAGAACATTATCAAGCAAACCTTTTATACCCATTATTCTGTATAATTAAAACATGATAATAGTATTTTACATTTATAGACAATTTTATATATTCAAGATATTTTTAGCATACTAAATAATTTTCTGATCAGATTTTTGAAGAAGCCAGTATGATGCAGGAGAGGTAACACTGGATAGCCAGTAGACTCATATTTAGTCATCTTCATTGTTAATTGTATAATCTTGGCTGAGTCTCATTTCCAGTCTGAAAACTTTTGCAGAAACAAGCCCACATTTCCAAAAGTAAACTCATAGTCTCTCTGTCCTTCACTCCTAGTCTTCTCCTCTCTCTTTCTTCCCTGTTACTATTCAGAATACCATCAGCCTCCTAATCACCCAGATTAGCAAATTAGGGGTCACCCCCAAATCCAATCTTGTCAAGACATGTCATTTTGATGTAAACTGTCATCTTTGGGGGAAGGGTGGTCCTAGATTAGAAATCTCAAACCCCTCTGGGAGGGGTCCCTGTTCATAGGAAAACTCCTATGATGATCTCCATCTACAATTCAATTGGAGACCTTGGCCTGGGGGCGTAATCACCACCTTTATTGAATTGAAAATTAACCCTTAATCTCCCTAGCCTCAAACCCCAGAAGCCTAATAAAAGACGACTGAACCCCAAATCTTTGCTAATGCCCTTCTGGACTTGGCTCTCTGAATTGCTTTAAACTCATCTTTGCTAATAATTTACCTGTGCTAATATCCTTCTGGACTTGGCACTCTGAGTTGCTTCTCAGTGTAAAGCCATCTTTGCTAATAACCTTTGCTAATGCCTTTTGTAAGAGCTTACTGAAGAAGTTGTTTCTCGGTGTAATAAACTTTTTTTTTTTGCCACAAACTTCTTTTTTTTGGGGGGGGGGTTAATGCTCAGGGAGAAACTGAGGCAGTATCATACAGTGGAAATTAGGCAATGCTTTATTGATGTTAATTGAGAGTTCAGAATCCATAGCTATGGATCAGGATTGGTGGGACTCATGTCTCAAAGCACCAAGTCCAGCCCAGAGACTGACACAGTCAGCCAACTGAATACAAAGTACTTCAGCACTTCATTGCTGGAGAACACTAGTTTTATATCTCCATGGCCCAGGGGAAACAAAGAACTCATGGGAACAGCTGAGTATATCTGGTGTCTAAGGAAACCATAAATTCAGTTCTGACAGGTTAGGGAGTGAGAAGCCTTGAGACAGAACTGGGCAAAGAAAACTTGGGTTATATAGATAAGAGGTAGGTTGAGGCTGACCATCTGGAGGTTTTATGATTACTTTGGAATGTGAGTCCAATTATTTCTGAAGGTCAGGAAGTGGGGATTCTATTCTGGGACAGAGCAATTAAGGGAGACTGAAACAGCAATTAAGGGAGACTGATACTGTAATTGAGGGGAAACTGAGACAGTAACTGAGGGAGTCTGAGACAGTAACTGAGGGAAACAGACAGGCACAACAGGGGGAGGGTTGAGAATTCTTTTACAAAGCCTGCAACCAGCCAAAGGATTTCTTGCCCTCATTTCTCAAGCTTCAACAATTTCTATCTTCCTATCTGCTTCTTTCTGTCCTTCAACACTGCTACCATCCTGCTGTAAGCCCTTATACCAAGACTATTATAATAGCCTATTGGTTGATGCCCTCATTCAAGCCTTTCTTTACTCCAGTCCATTTTCCACTCACTGCTCAAATTGATTTTCCTCAAGTACAGATCATGTTACCTCCTTCTATCCCTATCCTCCCTTTTTCAGTAAATTTCAGTGGCTCCTGATTTGCCTTTAGGATCCAACATAAAATTCTGTGCTTGGCTTTAAAGCCCTTAAAAACCCAGTGTCTTCCTACCTTTTTAGTCTTTTAACATTATGTTCCTCTTCAAGTGTTCCCAGATTCAGTGGGTTGCCAGCTGCTTCTCAAACTGGATACTCCCTCCCAGAAGCCCAAGCATTTTCAATAGCTTTACCCCATTCCTGGAATTCTCATCCATCTTATCTATGCTCCCAGGCTACTTTCAGGTTTCCCCTAAAGTTCTACCTTTAGCTAGAAGCCTTTCCCAGTCTTATTCCAACCCCCAGTAACTCTACCTTGTATAACTACATATAAACAACTTGTTTATAGTTATCAACATGTGGTCTCCACCTTAAGACTGTGAGCTCCTAGGGAGCTAGACTTTATTTTGATTTCCTTTGAATTTCAAACACTTAGCACACAATAGATCCTCATAAATGCATGCTAACTGGCTAACCTTTGTGGAGGAATGAAAAAAATATGCATATAAAAATGTTTCATCATTTCTGCAGACACAACTAGCAATCTCAGGGAATAAAAGTTGGAAGATAGAAAAGCAAAATCAATTTCTTTCTCAGAGGTCTTTATGCCCTGTCTAGTGTTTCTCTTTCTACTCTTTTTTTAGTTTCTTTTTTGTTGTTTCATTTTATTTTTGAAATGTCTACTTCTTGATGTCATTCCAGTTGTATCCAAGTAATTATCCTTTCTATTAAACCAGGAGATTCCCAAGCTTCTATCCTCTTCCATTATTTTTACCTTTTAACGTGAGAAGGTGAAAATACTGTTTTCTCTAGAGTTAGAATAGTCCAATGCTATCTATGATGTTTACTAGATGAGGGCTGTATGATCTCAGGCAAATGAAATAGCTCTCTTGGAACTCAAATTTCCTTCATAAAATGAGTGGGTTGGACAAGATGATGTCTGAAGTCCCTTTTAGATCTAACTACAGGATCCTAAGAAAAGACATAAGAGAGAACATGTTTTAACTTTGATCCCTTTGTTCTCCTTTACATACTTCTTTAAAACATGTTAAGCTTACTTGTTTTTCATTTCTTCCTGACTTCTCACAGTTGGATATTTCCTAGTGATTCTGGATACAGCTTATTTTCAAATAGTTATATCCCCCATTAGACTGTGAATTTCTAAAAAGAAATTTTGTTTTTCTTTGTAACTATAATTTAGTATAGTGCCTGACAATAAACAAAACAATATAATAAATACATGATATAAAAATATAACAAGACATTCATAACTTTATTGAGTATTCTCCATTGAGTATCCCATGCCTCTTTTGTTTTTCTTTGTAACTATAATTTAGTATAGTGCCTGACAATAAACAAAACAATATAATAAACACATGATATAAAAATATAACAAGACATTCATAACTTTATTGAGTATTCTCCATTGAGTATCCCATGCCTCTTTCTAATAAGAGCTAATAGGAAATATATATGGAAAAAGCCCCTTTTAAATTCTGCATCTGAAGCTACTGTCAACTTTCTGATTTTTCTTCCTTTCATTTCCAGTTTTACTCGAGTCAAACGTCACATATAGCTTTGCATTCTTTTTTTATTAGTTCCCATTGATTCTACAAAAACAGGCTGGTTAGAGAAGAAAACAGTTGTAACTCTTGGACCCTTTTTCCCATGTTTTACTTGTAAATTTGAAGTGAAAAAATAAAATTAGGTTGATATGAAAAATATTGTTATGCTACAATGAACATTGGCTCTCAAAGAAGGAGACCAGATTTAAATGCTACTGTAGCATGAATAATCTTGCAATGTTATATAACTTTTCTAAGCCTCAGTTTCTTCATGTATAAAATTAGGGGTTGGACTATATGGTTTCCAAGGACTCTTTCTGCTCTAGATCTATGATCCTAATGTTCAACTGAGTTTCTTTTCTATAAAAAGTAGCCTCATGTTATTTGGTGCCTGTAATAGCATGCCCCTTAATACTGGTGCCTTCCCTCCATTGATTACCTCAAATTGATCCTGCATATTCTTTTCTTTATATAATTGTTTGCTTGTTTTCTTCCCAACTTAACTGTGAGCTTTTTGTGAACAAGGTCTATGTTCTGTCATTCTTTGTACCCCCCAGCACTTAGCATAATACTTAGCACAGGGTAGATGCTAATAAATGTTTGTTATCTCACATGAATTTTAAATCATTTAAATTATTTCATAGACTCATAGATATAGAGCTAGTAGAGGCTATTTGGCTCAACTCCTTTGTTTTACAAATGAGTACAATGAGACCACAGAATTTAAATGTTTGGCCAAGATCACAGTGGGTAGCTAAAGCAGAATTTGAATCCAGAACCTACCTATGAGTTTAAAATCCACTACTCTTTCACTGCTCTATAAAGTTCCCATAAAAATATTTTAAATCGATAGGAATGGCCCTGTGTAGGTTCATGGTCTTTTCACCCCAAACCAACCAATCAAACAAACAGATAAAAACAAAAGGAAAAAAAAAACCCAGAACATTAAATCAAGTTCCAATATAATAAAGTTCAGCCCTGGGTTGAGATTCTTGAATTATTTGCTGGTAAGGAAGGACAATTATCTATCCTGGAATATGCCAAAGAAAGATAGTAACAACTTCCAAGAACTTCCATATCCACTTGAAAAGAAGAAATACTTCAGTCCCATGAAGTAAGAGAAATTAGAAGCAACCAAGCATCTCAGCTGCTGCCACAAAACCCTAAATTAAAAGTTGAGATACCAAAAAAAAAAAAAAAAAAAAAAAAAAAGATAGACTGCAACAGTGAAATCTTGGGCATGAAGTTAGGAAGTCCATCAAACAAAAGAGAAAAGAATAGAGATTTCTCACATTTGAACATATGATACTAGAAAAGAGCTTCAGAGCTATCATCCTGAATTATTTGAATGGGCGTTTTTTTCTCCCTTTACTAATTCTAAAAAGTGCTATGTCCAGAAGAATGAAGTCTCTCCTCTGAAACTGCCACCACTCTTCCACAGGTCCTCAGGTCCTCATCATCTCTCTCCTGGTCTAAATCAAAAGTTTCCCAGCTGTTCTCCTTACCTCCAAACTCATCCAGAGGCTGTTATTTATGCTTCTTTCTCAAAGAGGACCATGACATTAGGGAGATGATGCCATGACAAGCAAGTAAATTGAATTTAAGTGAGGGATGGCTGGGCAAGGTCACCTGCCTCACTTTCTCCTCCAGAACCATCTGGGTCCAGTGAGATTAGGAATGGAGTCACAGAATGATCCATACATCAGGACAACTGGAGATGGCTCTGGATATGCCCTTTTAAGCTAAGGTCTTCAGTAGGTCTCAGTTTGACCAAGGCTGCACCCACATTCAGTGATTAAGGCTATGGAGCAATTGAGGCAAATAATCTCTTTCACTTAATCCAAAAAAAAAAAAAATCCTTGCTTCAGACTTTGCCCAACTTTAGGATATCCTCAACGGAGATTCTAAAGGGATTTTCCTAAAGTACAAGTCTCACCATGTCTCCCACCATTTATTTCCTCCCTCCTCACTGAACTCCAATGACTCTTTATTATCTCCTGGATTAAATATAAAATCCTCTATTTGACTTTTATATTACTTCATAACCAGACTCCTTATTTTTCCAGTATTTTTATACTTAGCTCTCTTCTTCACTCTTTTGTTCTTCAGATGTATCTGAATATTTGTGACTCCATTTGAGGTTTTCTTGGCAAAGATATAGGAGTGATTTGCCGTTTACTTTTCCAGTTCGTTTTTTAAAAGATGAGGAAACTGAGGCAAAAAAAAAGTTTGTTAAACTGAAATTAACAGATATAAAAGACTTGCTAGGGTTACACAATAAGTGTCTGAGGATAGATTTTAACTCAGGAAGATGAATCTTTGAGACTCTAGGCTTGATACTCGATTATCCATTACATCCCTTAACTGTTCATTGACATTCCTTGTTATCCAGTAAGATTAGTTTCTTTCTGTTCCTCATCTAAGATGCTCCATCTCCATCTCCTGGCTACATTTTAACCAGGTATCTCTCATGCTGGAACACTTTCTCTCCTTATATTTGCCTCTTTGTGGTCATGAAGAGTTGTATACAACTAACCAACAAACAACTCATAGGACTGTTTGCATTTTGTTTTATGCAATAAACTTCTAAAGGGCAGTCAGTCATTTTGCCATTTTTTTCTGTAACCCTGTAACACATAATAAGTATCTGGTAAATGCTCATTGACTGACTGTAAGGTTTGGCAAAAATGTTTTGTTAGTTTCTGTCCATGGCAATACCATATCCCAGTTACTCAGGTTTTATAGCCTTGCAGTTAATATGGTCTCCTGCTCTTTCACCTCACATATTTATCAAATTGATTCTAATTCCACAATATCTCTTGCATTTACATGCATTTCACTTTTATTCACATTAAAACAAATGTTAAATATAGGAATGAATCTCTAAGCTCCATCATAGCTCTAAATCCTATGATTTTATTGCAAGACTCCAAATCTACCTTCCTTTCTCACCTATGTTCCCTCCCATCTATGTTTCGTGCATCTGCCTGAGGAATTTTCCTGAAATATCAATCAACAATCACTTATTTGTTAAGCTCGCATTATGTACAGGTTATTTATTGTGCTATGTTCTAGGGACACAGAAAGACAAATGAGAGAGTTGCTGCTCTCAAGAAGCTTACACTCTAATGAAGGACACAACACAAATAGAGGAATGCTGATATAGAAAGGGAATTTTACTTCAAAAGTTCTATGATGCCTTTTTTTGGGCAATGGATCTGCTTGGCAATCTTGTTAAGTCTATGGACCCTTTTTTCAGAATGTTTTTAAATATGTAATATGAAATACCTAAGATCACATAGGAAATTGATTTGTTAAAACAAAGATATAATGTTTCTATCGATTGCCCTCCAAATTCACTGGATCCCAGACTAAGATCCTGAGTTCTAGGCTATCACTGAGATTAGGAATGGAGTCATACAATGGATGATCAGTTATATCCTTTCCAATAGCAATGAATGACAGATAAATATTATTCTTAGAGAAAAAGAAAAGCATTCCTCTATCAAAAATATGGTTAGTGGCTCTTTATATATTTTGTGGAGTATATCTATCTCTTTCAGAGAAATAATATAAGGTGATAGAGAGAGAACTGACTTAAGAGTCAGAAAGTCTTGGCTTCTAGGCCCAGTGTAAGGACTATTTCTTCCATAAAACCTTTCTTAATGAAACTGAGCTTTTACCTTTTAGATTCCTCATATCTCTTCATCTAGACCCATGGTCCTTCTCATACTATGCTTATTGTTACATAACTTTCCTAATTTTTCATCTCTCCAGACCATTTAATTATAAGCTTGAGAACATACAAATTTTAAAATACATATTATATTTTTATATATACATATACATATATATATGTGAATAAAATAAGTTTTGCTGCATTAGTAATGTCCAACTCTTCATTACCTCTTTGGGATTTTATTGGAAAAGATAATGGAATGATTTGCTATTTCCTTCTCTAGCTCATTTTACTTATGAGAAATGGAGGTAAAAAGAGTTAAATGATTTGCCTAGAGTTACACAATTAGTAAGTGTCTAAAGCCACAACTGATGTCAAGCTTTCTTCCTGAGTCCAAGCTGGGTCCTCTATCAATTGTACCACCTAGATCTATATATCTATATCTATATCTACATATACATGTTAATATAATAACATATTTCTATAATCTCATTCAAAAGTTTAATGCTTTTTCACATTAGGCACTTGAGGTATATTTATTGAATTAATATTTCTAGATGAATAGGATACAATGGGCAAGTGATCCTAAATTATTTCATTCTTGAGAAGTCCTCAATTTTACTCATTGATGTTCATTTCTTTATATAAAGGACAGCATGTGGTGTGGGTGATGTGAACTGGCAAATGTTTAACAACTAACTCTGAAAAAAAATTATGTATGACATTTTAATTTTAATTTGTTCTATTAATATTTCCTCAATAACTCTCTTAAGTTTATACAATCAGCAAAACAATAAATAAAATCCTGTTTGGTAGTATTTGCTAATTTGCAAATGCTTGCACTGAAAATTCAGCAATTGGCTTGTGAGCTGACACCAAATGACACAGCATTGATAATACATGTATAATTCAGAAAGGCAAAATATCTCTGTTCTTGAGATTATTATGTGTTATGAAGAAAGTAGGAAAATGAATGTGAAAGGGAAATCATTGATTTGAATTTTGCTCAGAACATTCTTTAAAGAATCCAATGATTTGGACATCTAAAAACTTACATTTAAAAAGATTTTTCTTAATTATATGTTTAATTTAGGGGAAAAACAGTTAAAAAATCTGAATTATCCACCTGTGGTAGGAGGAGTGTGTGTAATGGAGACTAGGCTGGTTTTTCTTACTAGAAAGAGGAGGATGTGTCTCTGGGATTTGATTATTCTTGGAGACTAAGCTTTGAACTTGTGACTCTACTTTCTGACCTGAAGGAATAAAAAAAAGAGGCCCAGCTAATGAAGAGTCAAGGCTCTGAAGGTTTGGTGGAATATTTACTGTTAAGCAAGTCTAACAAGAACTCCCTCATTGGACATGATGTTATCATAGATGTGGAGATAGAAGAGTCTTGACAACATGAATAAATGTTGTGTTCTGACTGATATTGTAATGTGTCAATAAATTTCTTGACAGGTGATGTAGTGAATAAGAGTGATGGCCCTAAGTCAGGAACATTTTATTTGTTTCCTCGTTTGTAAAATGGGCTGGAGAAGGAAATGGCAAACCACTCCAGAATCTTTACCAAGAAAACCTCAAATGGTATCATGAAGTATTTGATCTGATTGAAATGACTAAATAACAAACTTTTCTTCATTAAATATTTTATGGGCCATGAATATGTCACTAAAACTGAGCCTGAGACATTGGACCAGTCTAGACAGGCTGAACACTAGATTGTGGAAACATTCCAAAAAAGTTTAAGGAGGTAGCATTTAGGATTTGCATTACTTTCAATTACTTCACCTTGAGAGTAGGGAGGAGAATTATTTCACCATTCTGTACTCCCTTCCATTTCCTTCAGGATATCCTTCAAAGGAACATGATCAAGATGAATAAAATGGCAGTTTAAAAGTGTTTTGAGCACCAATTTGGAAAGCAAATGTAGAAGTAAATGTGATATCAAATGAGGTTAACCATCTAAATAAAGCTAACAGTTTCACTTTAACCCATTATGGCTCCTTACATTGAAGACTAGCACTGGAATAGTACACAAGTGCAAACAGCAGTAAGTCAATTCACTGTTACAGCACACAGATCAAAATCATGTAAATGGTAGACATAAGAAAAAAAACCACGAGTAGCAAGAAAGGCCCCTCAATTAAAAAAAAAAAAAAATCAAGTACATTGCAAAAACCTCTAGCCTAGTATTTGCTACTCAGGTCATTCCAGGACCATTTTAACTTAATTATACCAGCAGCACATTGCAGCTTAATGGGAATCCTTTGAAAGGAGAAGCAAGGTTTTCTAAATGACAACCACCATCAACGTTCAGCCCTTCCCATACATCCTGTGCTTAATGGCAATGCAAGGCTACTGGTGAACTGCCCATGCAGCCAAAACTTCCTTGAATTAGAAGCTTGATTTATTCAGTGTAAAACTTAATCTTGCACAAACTCTTGATACTTTGATCTAGGTAAACTGTAAAAAAAATATGCTCAAGATTCAAAAGAAGGAAAGTCAACCACAAGCTTGTGTTTCCCATAAAGGGCATTCTATTAAAAAGGCAAATGTTCAATTTCATTTTCCTTCTGAATTTCAAAAGATGTTTGAAAAATTTATTTAATACTTTTAAGGCTTTTTGATTTTTTGTAAGATGACCTTTTAAATTTCCTCATTAAAAGTGTTATTAAATATATATTACATATGTACATATTTCTATATACACAGAAACCATATATAAAGTAGAAAAAAAGTTCTCACTAGAGCAATAACACAAGGCTGTAAGTGTTCTTATCACTTAATAGCCAGGATACATGCTTATTTTGGCCCCCTTGAAGCAATTTTAGCTACCATTCTCTTATACGTTTATCTTCTGAAAAGTTTACAGATGTTTATTTGGTCTTTTTATCCAGCTGTTGCAATTTCTTCATCTTTTCAGTGTAGGCAACATATTGAGAGTCTGTACCAAAGAGTCTATCCCACCATGTAAATGTTGAAGCATAGTTTCCAACGAAGTTCATGTGGTGGAAATCATGATGCTGTGCACCAGTATAAAATGGTATCAATTTCAAAGGATTGAGAGGAATATCATAACCACTATGCACATCAATAGTTTCTATTAAGTTCATGAAGCAAGCACACCAGAGGGAATTTCCATTCCCCAAATCCAGAAATAAAAGATAAAACCAACACAGTTGCTCCTCAAAGAGAATTAGAAATTCAAGCTTTTTTTTTTTTTTAATCTTAAGAAGATAACAAAGCAGTGAGAAGGACAAGAAGAAAAACAGAATTGCATGTCACTGAGTGACATATTTCAACTACCTGTTGCTCATGACTAACCAAAGGAAATTCATCTTAGAAAAGCAGTAAATTAAAATGCAAATGTAACACAAAAAGAAAGGCTTAGTTCATCCCCTACCTCCAAGCAAAACCAAAAATAAAACATAGTTGACAATATTAGTAGGTCAGGAATGAAAAAGACTTTGGGCGAAGTTAGAATCTAGATATAAATGAGACCTGAGACCACAAAATTCACCATAAACTCACTCCCTTAAGAAGAAATCCTGTATGCCTAACTAAGCAAAACCTAAGCAAAACACTTGGTAAGCACTGCAAATATCATTTGGTAATACTGAGACAATAGTTTTCAGCAGGCAAAAAAATAATTGTTTTAAAAATTTTCTTGCTTGAATTAAAATTTATTTCCTTGACATATGATCTCACCTGACTCATACAACCAAGAAATCCAAATCATGTATCACTGGTTTTAACCCTAACCTTATAATTAAGATGGCTATTCTTTATGAAAACCATGCTATTAGGGAACTTGCAGAGGTAATCCTGACTTGTCAAAGACCATTTCAGTGGAAGACAAACTTGTGGCTAACAACAATGAATTTATATGCTGCTTTATTCAGAAGCAATCTAATTAAGTTTATAGGAACTTATCTTAGAAAGGATGATTCATTGTGATCCATCTCTTAAATATTGCAGAGTTGTGATTATATTGATTCAGGGAATACCCTGTCTCTGTCTCTCTTATTAAGCACCCATTATATACCAGGTACTGAGATACAGAAACAAACAAAACTTCCACCACTACCACCATAACACCCCAAATCCCTCTCTTCAAGTAGATATTGCTCCAGTGTTTAGACAGGCAAACAAATGTATTTTAAAAGGAGGTGGCTTAGGGGGATATTCTAGAACATATATTAAAGTGAATATTAAAGAAAGTCAAATTTCTAGCATTCTGCCAGTATTTTACTGAAAAATTCCAAATTGATTTCTTTGCATTAATTGGATCTCTGTTCTTTACTGCCTAGATTACTCATGGAGTAGTACAGTTTATCTTAATTTTCCATCTAATTGCTTACTTGACCCATTCTCAAGTTCTGAAATTTTTTTTAAATAAGCTTTTTATAACTTTTATTGAAGATAGGAGAGCAACAATTACTATGATAAGCATGTATTACACACCTATCAATTAATTTGGTATTGATTTTCACTTTATTTGTGCAATGGACAATGACCAGTCATCTGTGAGGCAGAACTCAGGTTTTTGCCGAACCATATTAGTTTGTGTGTTTTATATATGTATATATCTACATGTATGTTCAAACATTCACTTGTTAATAAAAACAAAACCAAACTCTCTTCTCTCTTCCTGTTAACTTATAGATCCATAGCACTTTAGACTGGGAAACAGCTTAGAATTTCATAGAATGATTTCCTTATTCTCACACGAGGCAATTGATCAAAAATCATGTATTACCAGTTTACTATGGGCCAGGCATGGTGGAAAAATAGAAAAACAAAACAAAACAAAACAATCCTTAATAGCAGAGGAGCTTACATTCCAAGAGAGAGATCCTATACCAGGTTATACAGAATAAATAAGCAGTGAATAAATAGAAATAAATATGAAGTAATTATACATGAGAGTCAGTCTCAAGTCTGTGCTCTCTTTCTATGGCTTTCTTTTGTGGGGTCATGCTTATCTTTTACAGTCAAACATTTGTAAAACTAAGAAGCAGAACACATCATTTGGCTAAATATTCATATAGTAATCTACCATGGTAACTTGTTATTTTAAAAGCAGTGTAAACAGAGGACAGATACACTGGTATATTTAATAAATCTATCTAGCTTTTTCCAAATAGTAGTAACAGGTAGCAATTTGTTGAAAGTAGAACTTGGCTGAAATAGTGATGGGCTCATGAGCCTAGTCTCAAGTTTAGATTTCATCATGGTGACTTCTGAAAATCGGTGTAACTTCTATAATCACTCTCTGCAAAAAGATGATGTGGTGTCAACTGCAATTTGCATCAATCAGTCAATCAACAATTATTGAGTGCCTACTATGTGCCACTGTGTTAAGTGCTGGGGATAGAAAGAAAAGCGAAAAACAATGTCTCTGTTTTTGAGATTCTCACATTTTAATGAATATTAAATTATCAGCAAATGCTGATATAGATAAAAGGAAAATACAGACTAGATGGAAGGTAATTTCAGGCCCTATGAAGGTGTTGGGGATAGAGAGGATAAAGAACCAGCCTTGGAATCAGGAAGCCCTCAGTTCAAATCCATCCTCAGACATTTATTAACTGTATGATTGTGAACAAGTCCCTTAAATCTAATTACCCAAAGAAAAGAAAGGAAACAGAAGTCAGTGAAGCTGGGAGGGCAGAGCCAAGATGGCGGAGTGAAAAGGTGACTTTCTGCTTCTCCTCCTATCTTCTCTCAAATCAACAATAAAATAAGCCTCTGAACTGATCTTCAAGTCAACGAACTCAGAAATATTTGGACACTGTTCTCTGAAGAACTTCATATAAGAGATATCCACACTGTCTAAAAAAAATGAAGAAGCAAAAGAGAGCTCTCACCATAGACAGCTTTTATCAAGGCAAAGAAGCGTTGACCCCAGATACTGAGGTTCCTTTAGATAAAATACCAGAAGAAGGTATTAAAGACGGTCACTGGTCACTTTTTCTTTTTTTCTTTTCTTTTTTTTTTTTGCTGAGGCAATTGGGGTTAAGTGACTTGTCCAGGGTCACACAGCTAGGAAGTGTATGAGACCAGATTTCAACTCAGGTCCTCCTGACTTCAGGGCTGGTGCTCTAACCACTGCGCCATCTAGCTGCCCCCCACTGGTCACTTTTTCAAAAGACCTTTCTGGAAGATTGTATAAAGAACCTCAAAAGAAAGCTGGAGGATAAATGGGAAAATAAACTGAAATCAGTGCAAGAAGGATACAATATTTTGCAAGAAGGATATGATGCCCTGCAAAAGAGATATGAAAAAGACACCAATTTCTTGAAAAATAAAATTAGTGAAATGGAAAAAGAGTGCAATGAACAAATTGGCCAGTTACAAAAGGAGCTTAAAAAGGTAACTGAAGAAAACAACACTTTAAAAATAAGAATTGAACAAATGCAAGTTAATGACTCAATAAGACTTCAAGAATCAGTTAAACAAAAACAAAAAAATGAAAAATTAGAAGAAAATATGAAATATCTCCTAGGAAAAACAACTGACTTGGAAAATAGATCTAAGAGAGACAATCTAAGGATTATTGGACTTCCTGAAAGCCAGGATGAAAAAAAGAATCTAAACACTATCTTCCAGGAAATCCTGAAAGAAAACTGTCCTGAGATTGTAGAATCAAAGGGCAAAATCACCATTGAAAGAATTCACCAATCACCTCCTGAAAGAGACCCCAAAATTAAGACCCCAAGGAATATCATGGCTAAATTTCAGGACCATAGCACCAAGGAAAAGATTCTGCCAGCAGCTAGAAAGAAACAATTCAAATACCGAGGATCAATAATTAGAATCACACAAGATCTGTCAGCCTCCACACTGAAGGATTGAAGGGCCTGGAACCAGATATTCCGAAGGGCAAAGGAACTTAGATTACAACCAAGAATAACCTATCCAGCTAG